>NC_061160.1:56338264-56400764 GCF_022113875.1 Hydra vulgaris
GACATGGATGCTAACGTTTTGTCTTTCGATCTTTTTCTATATACAAATGACCCCCAATTTTTGTAGAGGGAAGAAAATGGAAAAATTTTTTGTAAATGCATGAGACACAAATTAAAGGATTCCCCACAACTTCTTACAAAATTGCACCAATCATTGCAAGTGAAGATGTTCATCGTCTTGATAGATTTTTTTCTTCTATCAATAACATTGTGGGATGCATCTACTTCCAAGTGCATATGCCCATGTAATAAAAACTTAAAATTGTCTCCAGGGATGGATATTTACTCACGAGAATGAAATATAACATCGCCATCATGATGTTTCTATTTTGTCCGGGACAATTGCCTGTTCAGACATTTAAGTTCTTTATATTTTGCGTCAATGACTCTTGGACGAATTTCAAGAAACAAGAGGCGATCTCATACCAACCCAAAAATCATCAAAAATACATTTTTGCATTTCTTTGCTGAAATGCATGCTGCATTTGTAATGACAATTGTCCTTACAAGGCTTCTTTAGTTACCTGGACTTCATGGTTTCGCGACAGAGATTTCAGATATCTATATAACTCATTTTACCCAAAAATGGAGTTAAGACAAGTTAGCTCTCAGGTACAGATATCTATATTGAAAAGGTGTTTAACAAAGTTAGACTTAGTCTCCCACTAAATAAAAGTTGTTTAACAGAGTTAGACTTGGTCCTCTAAAACAACTAAAATATTTTTGCAAACTTTAAAGTATCATAAAAACTGAACCATGTGACCTGACATTACTTTTAAATAAACAAGTAAATCAAGATTACTAAAATAATTAACATAATTATGATTTGGATTAAAATTATAAACATTATATACTATATAATTTTACAAATTGATAAACATGATAAAATTATCAATAATATTTTAAGTATCTCTATAATATAACAAACCAAAACTGGAAAATCATTTTGATTAAAATCTAGTACAACTCCTCTATATTTACGTGCAGTCCAATCAGATATCTACAAATAAAAAGCAAATTGTTTAAGTTTAAAGATATTGTTAAAATATTGCATACTGTTTTTATAATTTTCTATTAAACAATTTGAAACTACATAATTTAAAAATAATTTAAAAATAAATGAATTAACCTGAAGTAGTGGCACAGCCTTTCCTCTGAATAACTTGAAACACTGAAATAATGTGGTCAGACTTCGATACAATGCTTCAAAACTGGATGCAACTATTAAAATCTAAAATAAAAACATTTAAGATTTTTAATTTTTATGTTTTTAATTCTAAGTTATTTTTTATATACTTAAGATCTTTTATTTCTTATTTTTCATTGTAAATTTTCTTTATTTTTTTTTTTCATTTGCATTCACTCCCAACATTTTCATTGTAATTATTTAAAAACTTTGGCATATAAAATTCGCCGAATGGTCACACACGAGCAGTGAACGCCTGAGGGAAGAAATGAAGTACATTAGAATAAAGGAGAATTATTTATTAGACAAAGCATATTTTGACAGTTGTCAAGACAAAAATAAAGATTAATAGAGGAAAATTTCAAAACAAGTAAGACAGACAACACATCCAAGCAGTACTCACAATAACAATAACAAAAAATTGTATCATATAAAAAACTAGTACGTACGAAGATATACAACAAATATAACCAAAATAAATTTTTTTTTTTAAAAACCAAAAAATTGATAAACAAAAAACTTAAAAATAAAAAACAAAAAAAATGGATAGCAATGTAAGGCCTTAGAATGGAAAAAGAACATTAATGCTAATGTGTAAACATAATTATGTAGTGATAAAGTAATAAACATCTCCTCAGAGTCGCGTCTATTATTACAGGCGTTTCGATGAGGATCAGCACTTATAACTAGTTTATCCCGTCAGACAAATGTCATCGCCACTTGTGCTTTACCCCGCGACTTATGCCTATTCCATACTGCAGTAAAAAAGAACTCACTACAAATAGCCAAAACCCAACCAACCCCAAATTTGTAAAGCACCAATATTTTTCTTGATGATATGATATAAAAAGTATAGATTTACTGAACAAACAAAAATAAAAATAACTAAATAAAACACTTACCAAAAGAAAAACATGAAAACAAAATAAATTAAAATTCTAATAGAAACATAAAAATATTAATCAATTTATTTTAAGAAATAAAACCAAACAGGTATTATTAGCATAAACAAGCCCAAGATAATCAGAAAGCAGTATACCTCATTAAAAAAAATTTTTAATAAACAAAACAATACCCTTAAATAAACTCTAACGCTGTCATAGATACCTCATTCGAAATATGATAACCAATCAAAAGTGTAGGAAAATGAGTAACCCGCGAAACCCAAAATCATAACAATAATAGAATAATATATGATAGCGAAAAAGAACGTTGCACAAAAACCTTAAAAATGTAAGCGACATATGTGTAAACATTAAATGAAGGATATAAAAATATTCTCTGAATAATAATAAAGATAAAAATAGTGCATGTGAAAATTAAAACAAAGCTGAGTAATGAATGCAAGATAATATAACATGAAAGTTTCTGTAAACAGTAATAATATGAAAATCAGGAGATAAGTAAAATATTAATAAATATAGCAATAAGACTAAATAAATATTGTAATAAAACCAGATAATTTTAAGCCAAATAAGTGGTTAAAAAATTAGTTGTGGGTATTATAACAATGATATAAATCGTGATATAAAAACGATGTAGAAAGCGGGGAAAAAAAAAATTGTTAAAAAGTGAAGTTTTCTCTACGGTCCAAACTAAAAGAAACTTTGAAACCATATCTAAATCGAAATTTCCGAAAAATAAAGTTTTCTCTACGGTCCGAATTAAATGTAACTTTGAGGCCATAACAAAATAACAAGGAAAAACATACTTCATAAAAACAAGTCGAAAGCCGCTAATTTATAAGAATCGCTCTTATACTTATATGTAAATTCAGATGAATCCTTTAATGAAAAATTCAATCACACATGATAAACACATATAGATAACATACAAATCTGTATCTACATTTTAACAACATATCTATTAAAAGAAAATATTATCTAAATAAGGATGAGTTCAAACAAAGATAGTTTATCTATGAAAGAACAAAAAGCATGCAAAAGATGTAAACGGGCTGTATGTGCATAAGGGTGTATAGGTGTAATGTGTAAGTCTGTGCTGATTATGTCATTCAGTAGAGTCTTGTATTGTTAGTAACCAGCGTAAAATATTTGTCTCAGAACTAAACCAAGCCAGCCCAGCCATACTCCAGAAAACCATGATGGATTAAACACCTATGCATGGATTTTTCTTTATTTTTTTTTTTCATTTGCATTCACTCCCAACATTTTCATTGTAAATTTCTTTATTTATTGTGTGAATATTTTCATTGTAAATTTCTTTATTTATTGTGTGAATATTTTCATTGTAAATTTCTTTATTTATTGTGTGAATATTTTCATTGTAAATTTCTTTATTTATTGTGTGAATATTTTCATTGTAAATTTCTTTATTTATTGTGTGAATATTTTCATTGTAAATTTTCTTTATTTGTGTGAATATTTTCATTGTAAATTTCTTTATTTATTGTGTGAATATTTTCATTGTAAATTTTCTTTATTTATTGTGTGAATATTTTCATTGTAAATTTCTTTATTTATTGTGTGAATATTTTCATTGTAAATTTCTTTATTTATTGTGTGAATATTTTCATTGTAAATTTTCTTTATTTATTGTGTGAATATTTTCATTGTAAATTTCTTTATTTATTGTGTGAATATTTTCATTGTAAATTTCTTTATTTATTGTGTGAATATTTTATTAAAATAAAAAAAAGTCTAAAAATAATATGAAATATAAAGATTTTAACTATAATTTTAGTCATTTCTATTAATTGTGGTTAGATTATTTTTTTTTAACTATTTAAAAATTTTTATTAAATCAAATATATTTATAGTCAAATATTGAATTTCAGTGACTTTAAAGTCTTTAAAGTGACTTTAAAGTCTTTTAAAGCTATAAAATTGAGATTAAATATTTAATAATAAAAAAAACAAAACAATTTTAAAATCTTAATTCACTTTTAGAAAGGAAAAAGTTAAAACTTCCTAAGTTCTATGGAGCAGCTCTCTAATGTTATAAGAATCCCTACATAAAATCCATTTTGATGTGAAAAGTAAAATGGAGTTTTTGCTTGTTCACGACAATGGCAAACTTTAGAAAGCATTTAACACCAAGAGGGATAGTGGGATAGGCTGATGCAACAGTAAACATAACAAACAAGTGCTAAACAATGCTGTTCATAACTGCCTTAAAATTTTTTTTGGGTGCTATTTGATTTTAGATGACATTCATGAGATCATAGATATTAAAAAAAAAAAAAAAAAACAGAGGAGAAATAAAGTTTTAAAATTTACGTTTAGACAACTTTAATTTATAAGTTAATTTATAGAACAATTTAAGAATATAATAATAAATAAAAAAGCAGTTTACAAAAGTCTTTTAAAGTAAACAAGTCTCTAAGTGTTTTTTGTCTCACATTAAAAAAATCTATCAAGTGTATAAACTCACTTGTAAACATTTCTGAGAAAAAAATTTCAAAATATACATTTTTTATTTTTAAAATTTTTTGTAGTAAAATATTCATCAGCTTTTCTTTTTCTCTACTTTTTTTGCTTGATCAATAATAGAATTTGTTTTGTACTGTTTGTGAGACAAATTTTTTATCTTTTTCACATTGAATTTATACTTAAATGATGTAGCTTAACTTTTGTTACAATTTTAATCTTTTGATATAAATTTGCTTAAATGTGCTAATAACCACAATTATTTTTAACTTGGTTGTGCAATACACTATACAATAGAATATATTTGAAACTACACAATACATATTATATGGCCAATAACTGATACTTCACTGACATCAGAGTACATATCAGAGTACAAGAAGGTGGTTTGTCATTTTATTAATGAAAAATAAAATTGATAAATGATGTTTATCATGCTGAATGATTGCTCAACAGGATACTTAAGCATACCTTAATATTCTTACTAAACTCTACATATTTTTTACACTTATAAAAACAAATTCAATATCCTCATCGTAAATCTCACAAGTTCAATATTCTTATCATAAATTCAACATACTAAGTTCATATTCTTTAAAAATTAAAACAAATTGATGTCTTATTATAGTGAAAAAATCTAAAATAAACAACAACCAATGTAAAACCCTTTGGTTTGGAGTGTTGTATGTGACACCTGTGAGTTGACACAATTTTTGCAGAATATATAAAGATAGGCTGAACTCAAAATCGATCCATATATCGTACAGTAATTGCTAAATGATTTTGTGAACATGATTTATTAATTAGATTATTTAATGAAATTGTCTATTTGTTAAATAAATGAACAAAAGTATCAAAAAAAATTTGTTTACAGAAACAAACGATAATGTAAATGGTAATACAACTTTATTAGCTTTATTGCAAAAATACGCAACAAATATACTAAGAACCTTCTCATTTTGTGTTGAGAAATTATAGCTTTTGCATGTGAAGTCTCAAAAAATATTTAATAGGTTTTAAGTTAGGTTTTACTCTATTTTTACAAGTACTGGCAATATGCACATTATCCAGAGCAACATATAATAATATACATGTTTCTGTTAACTTATGATTGATAAATAATTGATGAGTGTGGAAATTTATCTGACTTAATCATTGCACATTTTTGACAATGTATTTTAGGTTTTGAGTGGCAGTGTATAAATTTTTGATCTTCACTTCCGTGAGAGTTTTATTGCAAACCCTACCTGAAAAAAACATGTACTTCAATTATTTCATATATGTATATTTATATTTACACTATAAACTATCAAAAGCTCAACAAAAAAATGATTTTAAGTAATAAATCTCTCCAGTTTTGTTTATCTTTCTTATATATTCTAAATAATACTCCTTTGTTGCAGTCTTTTCCTAAAGCCAATTAAGTCGCATTTGCTGCATTAAGTCTGATAAAGATGTTTTGTTTAGAAGTAGTAAAAAGACATTAATTTGATAAAAATTTAAAATTAAAAAAATTTAATGTTTTTTATGTTTAAAAAAAAATTACTTTTTGAGTTTGTATTTGTATAAAGTACTCTTCTTGCTTTGTAAATGAAGCTTTATTAACCATGCATTCAATATAAGGATACTTGAACATTGAACCTAAAAGCAAAACATTACAAACTTAAACTTATATGAAATAATTAAAATTCAACAACATAATACTCAGTAAAACCTTTAATTAACAAATAAGTATTATTACTATAACTAACAAAGAACTCCAATAATTCAATAAAAACACAAAGAAAACCAAATATTTATTGACATAAGCTACAAGATGCACCTAACAAAAAGACTGGGATCAAATTCAGTGAGATAAATCCATCCAATTTGAACCAGTTAATTTTTTGCAATAATAATTAAAAGTACTGTTAATACAAGTTTGCACTAAATTTGATGAAAATAAAAAAACTTATTTTAAAGCAAAAAAGTTTATTACAGATTACTACAAGTATGAAAACACATTCTTGTATTTTGACGGTGATTTTAATCATCCCATTTTTTATGATCACAATTTAAAGCCAAGGGAATAATTTTATTCAGAAAACTTGATTTGATGGGGACCTAAGAAATTACAAAAACAACTTTTTTTTTTGCAATTTTTTTGCATGTAACTTAAAACATATTAAAGCTATCACAGAAGAACATAAAAATATTATTTTGATAAATTTTTAAATTAATCATATTCATTATTATTATTATTATTATTATTATTACTATTAACTGAACTCCTTTTAATATTCCAATAAAGAATCTGATCTAGCTTTAACATTCTAATAAAAAACTAGCTTTAACATTCAAATAAAGAAACTGAACTTCTTCTTAAGTTTTTTCATATTAAAATCCCTTCCTTTTAATTGTGTGATTTAGTAGAGAAAAAACAAGAACAAAAGACAATTGTTTGCAATTAAAACTTGAATAAACTTGATACTTTGATCTATTTTAATTGTGTGTATCGCTTTTTAAAAAGTTTAAACAATTATTTACAAATATTGTCTTTGTTTATATTTATTTTCATTTTTATATTATAAATGTAAACAAAACAAAAAAACAAACAAACAAAAAAAAAAAAATGCCTAATAGAGTTAAATTTTTAAAATAACTTTTTTTGGCAGTTGCCATGATCTTTTAACTCTTTAAACTTTTTAGATAGTTGAAACAATTTTTTAATTCACGACAATAAAAACACTATTGTGTATGAAAGAAGTATTGTGGAAAGATTTTGAATATTTAACTTTTGAAATACTTAAGTATTTTAAAACTAAAAGCTTTAAAATACTTGAAAGAATTTTCTGAACTTTTTTACAGACATTTTTTTTACAGATATTCATATTTTTGTTCTTCTAATTTTACATAATAATTTTTATCATGAAATAAATTTTTATGCATAAATTTCAAGTAAATTTATTATGATTTAAATAAAATGATTTATGATATTTAAAACTCATCGTCAGCGATAAGTAAACTTATATAAAGCTTAGTTAAAAGAACTTTCGTGGCAACATGCTATACTAAAATTAATTTAAATAAGTAACAATGGGATTTAAGGGACAAAGTGAGATTTGTTCACCGCACGTACGTACGCACGTACGAGGGCAGCAAATAAATTTAATCAGCTCATTTAAATATTTAGTATACTAGGTATTTAAATTAAAAAAAAAAATTATTTAAACATAAAAATTATTTTTTATTTCTTTTAATTTAAAAATACAAAATTTACGCAAATTTTGTAATTGTAAATTAAAAAAAATTTTTGTTTTGTATTTATAAATATTTTTTTTTTTTTTTTATGTTTTATGCAAATATAACATATAACGTAGATAATACATTTCATTGCAAGTTTAATTTTTGAATTTTTAGTTGATGTTATTTTCGGTGTACTTTACCATTAAATTTAGTTTACTGAAAGTATTTTTAATTTCTTTAATATTGAATTTGTTTTTATAAAAACGTTAACAACCTATTTCAAAGTATTTATTAATATGCAAAGTTTTTGTAACTTTCCTGAGTTAAAATAATCAGTAAAAATGTAAATAAAGAGTTTTTGAATAATAAGAATAAATAAAAATAATAATTTATTAAACATATTGACTAGAGAGAAACTAGAGAATAACTGATGCCAATTAAAGTTTTTTTTTGAATGAATGATTTTGCTTGTTAATTGACAATGCTTTTTTTAACATTAAAAAAAAAATCAATCAACTTAATTTATTTCTTCAATGTGTGCACTGATTAGGTTTTCTAAGTGTCTAGCATAACACTTTAAATCTGAGTCCGATATAGATTGTTTTTTATACCATGGAGCTTTTGGATCACATGTAAGAACCAACTAAAATTTTCTCATTTGACAATAATAATAGGTTAATTTATACTTTTTGTTATTGTAATGCATGAAATCAAAATGTAATAATATAGCTGGTACTGGGAATAATTGCCAGCATGTTATTAATAATTTGTTATTACTAAAATATTAGTATATCACTATTTGCTAATTTTTATAAATATTCAAGTTATAACATAAAAAATTAAAAATAATTTGCATACCCTTGGAATGAAGTTCCACAATAAGATTACTTCCTAATTGCATTACTTTTTCTTTAAAAAGATCAATAACAGAAACAACACGATGTACAGAAACTAAAAAATATATGTAAATGTAAAGACAATTATTTTATCTACAGCATAGAAAAGCGCATAGTATATTACTAATAGGGCCCCGGCTAAAAATGAGGTTTTTTTCGGGCTAGAAAAAAACTTATAACACTTAATATATTATTTTATGCTTACATTTACTATTTATCAAATAGTGGCATACATTTATATATCTAATTTATTTCTAACAAGATTGCAAGCAACCACTATTAAATTATGAGTTATCTTATAATAGAGAATTAGTTAAAATACTAAGAAATGTATAACTGAAGATTTAAAAAGTTGTAAGTTGAATAAAAAAGGAAAACATGAAGATGGGTAAGAGTTTTAAGGTTTTTTTGATAATCAAGGAAAGAAACCGGATTAATAAAAATTTTTTTAGCATGTAGATATAGAAAAGGATGCAAATTGTTGAATAAAAAGCCAAGCAAGAATGAGTTTTGGTTTATCGTAATAGAGATGGTAGCTCATTTGAACATTGGCCATGATTGTATTTGTAGAGAAAAGAAAGAAATGCAACCTTACAACAATGGAAGAGTGGCTCAAGTTGGCAGATAAAGCAGGTCTAATTACATTTACAACGTGCTTTTAGACTTTATCTGAGAGTAAGAAGGTTGTTATTTGTTGATATAGGAATGGCAACAATATTGCAATATTTTTTGCAGTAATTAAATAAGTTGTGTTTTCTAACAAAAATTGTGGATTTTAAATTCAGAATTTAAATCCTAAGCCACTGAAAGCCTTAGAAACTAAGATATAAGTGAAGACTAATTGTAGGATAGTTGGAGAGGTCAAAGTGTTTTCTAGAGTTGGAACCACTTAGCAATTTTTAAAAGTTTAGCAAAAATTGAAGAGTGTTCTGGAGAGGGCTTTTTTGAGACTATGATGGAAATCTATTCTGGAGCACAAACTCAAAAAGTGTTTAATCATAAATTAACTTTAGCATTGAAAGTCAGAGTGATTCCAATGCTTAACAATAGATAAATCTGTTTAACTGTCAGGAAGAGTATGGCCATTAGATTCAAAAGTCAAATTAGAGTAAGATTTCTTTGCAAATAACTCTACTTTATTCTGGGGAGAAGTAAAAAGATTAGACTCATGAATTAGAGATTAAATGTTGAGTTTTTTACTTTAATTAATGAAGTCTCTAGAACCTCACATCTGAAAGTCATTAGAAGTCATTAGAACATCAAAAGTCTCTAGAACCTCACATCTGAGATAAGATAAAGACAGGGTTTTTTTACATTGGCTTCTTGCAATAATTAAAGTTCTAAAGAGAGATGTTCTTGCAATAACGATGAAAAAAAATGATTAATGTTTAATAAAAGCTGCTAAAGATGGTGGAGTAGAATGAGGCTTGACTTAAAATTGAAAAGAAGTAATAAAAGCTTCCAAACTTTTATTTCAGAAGGAATAAGAGCTTCAAAGATGCACATATTATGAATATAAACATATATGTTTGCTATTTATTTAGATGCTGGCATACAACATCATTTTATTGTTACATAAACTTTAGTTTTTATATGGTTTAGTATTTGCTGAAAGAGAAAATGATCAGATGGATGTGTGGTGTGACTCAAACAAGACAAGAAAAGGAGGCATAATTTTATACAAAAAAAAATGTTGAACTGAACAAAAATTGTTCAAAAAGATTAAAGTAATTTAGGTATCAGTATGTAGAGAGGTAGCAGCCCAAGTAGAAAATGGTAGTAGTAGAAGTAAGAAAACTTGAAGAGAGTGCCTTGCATATTGTATAAATAAACTTTAGTTAAGAAAAAAAAATGCTCTGGATTGTTTATATTAGAGAAAAAGCATAAAAGAGGAAGGGTAAAGCCTGATGATGATGATGATGATGATGATCATGATCATGATTATCATGATTATGTTGATCATGATGATGTTTATATATGCATATAAAATATAACATGAATTTTGAATAAAAAAAAAATACTTTAGGATGTATAAATGTTTATGCAGTCCTGGTCACAAACCCGGTCAAATATCAACCCTGGTAACTTAATATTGTATATGAGAGTTAGATTTTAATGGAAAATATTTATTTGTATTTTTTTTCAAAAAAAAATAAGCCATAAAAAGGAGTTTATAAAATCAACTAAGTGGTAAGTAAAAACGCTTTAATTCAAATAAAACAGATATAAGGTTATTTAAATAAAATTTCCAAATACAAGGTTATTTAACCAGAAACTTTTGTTAATAATTAGAGCTACACTTATATCTTAAGTCCAAATTTTTATCACTATGGTTGGTTGAAATTTGGGTGATTTTAAATTAAGTTTTCTCAGAGACAACTTAACCAATTGTAATAATTTTCTTTTTATAATGATGCTTACATAATTTTTATTTAGGAAAATTTTTAACACTATTTCTACATTTGACTCTTTTTTTCTCAATATTCCTGAATTACCTTTTTTGGAATACTGGATTGATGCCAGATCTGGCCAAAATAAGATTGATTATTTGAGCTTTTTAATTAGAGGAAGAATTTGTTTGTTTTTGCTTTTTAATTAGAGAAAGAAGTCGTTTTTTCAAGCATTCCCTCTCATATAAATCTGGTGTCAAAGATTGATTTTTCATGAAAGGAGAGCTTTTAAAACCTCAACTGCAAAAAAGAAGCTTTATAACATTTCTACTGATAATAGTATTCCTATTGATTATTAAGATTGATTACTTTATAACTCCTAATAGTATTGATAATAGTATCGATTCCTTTGATCAGATTGATTACTTTAATCACTCCTTTGATCAGAATTCTGTTTGAGTAACACCATCCTTATCAATCATTTAGTTGTTATCATTGAATGCTTATTATTACTATTATCTAATTATTAATACTGAATGTTAGTAGTAGTGTCCTTTCGAACCCGTTTGACACAGAACTCTTGGCAGCCATTGCAACTGAGGTAATGGCAAGAAAACATGAACGAAAGTGTATCTTTAAACGAAGGTGTATCTTTGAACGAAACTGTATGTTTAGTGTATTTTTATTATGTATGTAACATCAAGTTTTGTAATAATAAATATGTATCATGTTTTACAGTTTCACTTGCAACAACATCTTTTTAATTTCGATCTATAGCATTTACTTCTGTTTTATAAAGTCTTTTGTTTTTTAAATAATTTTAAACTTTCCTAAAGTATGTGTCAATATGGGCGGTTAGCGCGTCTTCATGCAGACGTGGAGACCGGGGTTCGAGTCCTATTGGCAGAACTCTTTTTTTTTAAATTTTATATTGATTTTTTAAAAATACAAAATAAGAAAAAAAAAAAAAAAAAAAAAAACACTTTTAAAAGAGAACTATGAAATTGTTTTATTTTGCGTTTAAAAACTAAAAAAAAGGAAATTTTCATAGCTATTTCACAACGCCTCCGTTAAACATTCTAATCTGTTTGCTCAACAATGGCAGAATTTAGATAACTATGAAAACAGTATAATTACTGTATAATATTGGAAGAGTCAACTCGAACCGCTATTAACTGATAATGCATGAGGCATTGTAGATGAGCACGCAGAAAGTTTTGAATTTCTTGAAATATTTTAAAATCTTCTATTACTAATACTAAATACACTTCTATTTATATAAATATTTGAAATAAATAATTGTTATTGTCTGGTGGTGGTTGATATTCAGGTTAGATTTTATAAACTTAAACTTTTTAAATTAAACTTTAATCAAATTTTTTAATTTAAACTAATAACTATTGATAAACTTTTAAATTAAACTTATTTTAAATAATTCTTTAAATTTACTTCATAAAAAATTTACAACAGGTTATTTTTCTTTTTTTTTTTCAATTTTAAATGTCGTTTCTTTTTTTTTTTAATATTAAGTTTTAAAAAAATTTTTGTCAAAAAGATTCTGTTTCTACACTAAACACCATCAATTTTAGTCAGTAGAACATGCAAAATATTAAAATGATTTGCTGCTGTGACGGTATTTATAATTATCCATGTCAAATTAAATTTTTACTGTCAGTTAGGATTTAGTGAATACTTTAAATTGCAGTGAAAATAATTTTCAAATTAATCAACAATATCCTGAATTAGGGGTTATCTAATAAGTACTTACAATAAATACGTAAAAAAAAACTTATAAACCAATTGTTCGCTATTTATGTTTATCGATCTGCCCTTATCTGTTTATGAAAACATTAATGTTTTTAATTAAAAAGATTGCATTTTTAAGAAAAATAAACATTCTACAATTTTTTATTTTTATAATTTTACCTTTATTATCTCATGATGGTAGAGTTATTTTTCATGTTTAACTGGAAATATTATGCATTACAAACATTTTAAATTTAGTTGTTTTATTTCTTTCAGCTCTACTTTGGTGCTCTACCAGCTATCATAAAGTTTACTTTGTCTACTGTTAAAATATGGTTTTAACTTTAAAATATGGTTTTACCAGCTATCATAAGTTTACTTTATCTACTGTTAAAATATGGTTTTAACTTAGTAAACTTTAGTTATTTAAAATTTACTTTGTTGATCATTAGCTAATGGTTTAAAAAGAAATTTGTTTGTAATAGTTTAAAAAGAAATTAGTTTCAACCATGGTAAGACCTATTATATTTTTTAATCAATTTACAAAATTTGTTTGCACTGATTTTATGTTTTTTTTTATTTTGTGTAATTTTGTGTAATGAAAAGAAAAGAAATTTATTGCAAAGACAATTGTCTTTGCAATAAATTCCTTTTCTTTTCAGAAATTGACCATTTTTAATAATGCTATCTAAAAAAATATCAACAGCAGGCAAATAGACTTGTAGTATTAGTATATGTTATGTTTTTACTTTTATCATATCAATTTTTTTTATCTTAGATATATCTTACAATGCTTTTTCAGCATATTGCAGTTCAAATAAAGGGCCCACATCTGACAAGACACATAAGTTGTGGGCCCTTATTTTTGGGCAAAAGCTCCCTCTTCCTCACCTTTAATAAGGAGTTTGGATCCTGTAAAAAATAAAATATGAGAAGAAAGAGTGGTGGGAAAATACGCTATATTTATAATTAGTATTTTTGTAGTTAATCTACCAATTGTTAGCTGATGTTGCTGTTGTAGTTTAATTTTTTTTTTAAATAAAACTTTTTATATATTTTGTTTTGTTAATATGTATAAATAAATTGATTTACACTTAATACATGTGATATATTTTTTCTTATTGGAAAAAACTTAATAACCACATAAAATCCCAAGAATATATATGGCAGTTATTGTTGCTAAGGGTGATTATTAGGCAAGTAAATTATAAACTAATCAGGGTTTTTAACAAATTATAAACTAATCAGGGTAATTTTATTTGTAAACCTAATAAATAGAAAGATAACATATAATTCAGGTAGATATTGTTTTCAGTTTTTCTCCCAACTTTGATATCTTATATAAAAAATATGACCATTCCAATATTTATAATGATTTGTATTTTATCTATGTGAACGAAAGTCTATGCAAATATCTAAATATGTAAACTTCAAGTTCTTTAATTAGTAATCAGTATTATTATAAAGTAGATGACATCAAATTTTACAGATTTACTTTTACTTAAAAATTTCATTGCGGCAATACTTCTTTTTTTTTAAAGCATTTATATGCCATTTTATAAGTCTTCTGTTTATTAAACAGTTTTAAAGATGATACAGCATCGAATTTCTTTCTTAAATTTTTTTAGCAGCTAACTTCAGAATTTTTATTCCAAATGAATATACGGTTATAAGTATACGGAAAAAGGTGCACATGTGAAATTTCATTTTTGCTCATAATCTATTGTTCACTAAAAAATATTAGAAGAAGAAATATAGACAAATGCGGAATAGAGTTTATCTGTTTAGGAGAAAAACAAACTGTTTTATAAATCTCTTATAAGATCCACTTATATAAGATACTCTTATAAGATCCGTATACGGAAAAGGTGCGCATGTTAAATTTTTTGCTAATTCTGTCTGGACCCGCACTTAAAGCAATTTATTTCAAAAATTTTAGAATTATTTTTAAGATTTGTTTGGAATAAATTAGTATAGAAATGGTCCTTTGGTAAAGACCCATATTTTACTGGTCTGGAATGCTAGGATATACATTTAAAGAAAAAATATAGAAATGGTCGGTGTGAATTACAAAGACTGTGTTTTTAAAGATCTGGTCAGGTGAAACTTTTTATACAGATGGTCACATTTCAAGCGGGTATTTAGACAGGTACTAATATCCAGCGATTTACGCAACGGTAACCGTAACTTTGAAACTTTAATAAGGTTAACAAAAAAATAAATTTTTCTTTTTCATAGCTTTAAAAAGGAAACAATAAGTATAGTTTTTCTGTAAGTATATAGCTATTTTTAAACAGCTCACTAGAAAATATTGAAGTAAGGAAAAAGTATAGAAAAGGGCGATGTGGAATAAAGTTACCAAGACCCGTATTTTATGGGTCATATCAGCTAGTTATATTTATTATTATAATAATATTAATGTATGATTTAAAAAGGAAAGTGAATATCTTGTTGTTGTTGTTGTTGTTGTTGTTGTTGTTATTTACCTGGAGGCATTGAGTGCTCTTTTTTACAGTTTCATTGTCTTCTAAAATGCATAAATTTTTTTCGTAATTAATTTAAGCACATTTTGAGCTCCTCTGATGGCCTTGATTTCTTTATCACGCCACATTTTTAGTATTTTTTTATTGTATTATTTTTTAAAATTTTATATTTTGAATGCTCTTTAAATGAAAACTTTATTGCATTTTAACTTTGTAGCTAAATCTTGTTGTGACTGAGTCAGATTTTAATGAATTGAGTTGACTATTGATTTTGCCTTTTTTTTGGAAATAAATCTAGATTTTCCAACACTTCCGATTTTATTTTACAGTTTAGTTTTCCTTATAACATTTTATAATAATACCAACAGTTGATTTTGAAATTTTTGAAATCATGGAATATGAGAACAATAGATTTTTAATGTAAAATTTCAATTTTATTTTTCGATTTTCTGACTCTTTACACAACATCGCAAAAACTAATTAGGAGTAAACAAACCTACACTCACACACAAGAAAATTAATTATGTTAGCATCATTATAAAAAAACAAACATAACAATTGATTAAGTGGTTTTTGCGAAAACTCAATTTAAAATTTAATATTTAAAATAAATTTCAACCAATTATGGTGATAATAAACAGAGTGATCGAGAAATAGGAAGAAAATATTACATGCGTCATATGCCAATTATTATTAGAAATTTTAAAAAGACTAATCAAACTTTGGAAATTTAGCATAGACCACCCTTTACGAATACACAGAATTGTATATGGTTCAGATCAAACTTTGTAGCAAAACCAATAACTTTTAACAATAATAGATTCATAGGGAATAACTATTTAAAAAATCACAAGGTTTGCAAATGAATATTCTTTGGAGTAAAAAACATAACTTTTTCATAAATCAAGTATTTAACGATTGCAATAGTTTGAACTATGAAGCTATTAATCCATAAACAACTCTTTTAAAAACAAAATAGACAAAAAATGAAAACAGTTTTATGTATATTGTTATAAAGTAATCTCTTCCAATATAAATTTTTTTTTAATTTTTACTTTGCAGTTTCTACCTATATTAAATAACCTTTTTACCTATAATAAAGATGTATAAAAAATTAATGCATAATAAAGATATGATTTTGTAAGTATACGCATAAAAAAAACAAATAAAAAACAACAAAGTTCTCACCTTTAGTTCCAATAATTGAAACTAAGAGATCTTTAGGAGGAACAAAAAATAAGCCTTTGAACTGTCTCACTATTTGAGGTCGTGGACAAAGCAGTTTCACTATTGGATCAACTTCAGTTTCAACTGGTTTAGAATTCAATCTAGCTGATGCTTTGTCTAACTTCTCTTCTAATTAAAAAAATGAAGCCTTCAATCTTTTTTATATACACTATACAATATCTATATACTTATATAATGTTTTTTATATACTTAAACATTTTTCATAAAACATTTTTTATATATCTTTAAATTTTATCATAAATTTTTATTTAATAAAATAGTAAAATTAACCAACTTTATTATAATAAATTTTTAGAAAATAAAAAGCTTTGATGTTTGAAAAGCAAAAATATATTTAACATAATAAAAATTATTGTGTTTTTGTTTAACTTTTGTTATGTTTTTATATCTTTATATTTTTTTACATTTTTATTTATGAACTTTTATTATTATATTTAAAACTATTTTTTTCAAATAAAAAAAAATGTTTATTAGTAGTTGATCTGCTAACTAAAAGACCACCCATTACACAAGGGATCCTCTTTCAATAATTTATTTTCAATTTAATATTATTTTCTAAACTTTTTATTACTTTTTCAAATTTCAATTCTATTTTCTAAATTATTTTTCAGACTCCTGATAACAACAAAATTAATCATAATTTATACTAAACCAAAGTAGAGTTTAGACTTCAGTATTTGTTTCAATGATTTTTTAACTTGTGCATGTACACCTTTATTTACACATAACGTACATAATAAAATGAAAAATTTTTTTAAAATGATACAAAGAACTAGTCAGCAATAGTTTATTCATTAATTTTATAGTTTATTCAGCAATAGATCAAATAAAACATTGTTTTACATACTTAGATAAAGACCTAATGAAACTGCTATATTGTTCGTTAGTTCAACCTCAGTTGGAATTTGCTTCACCAATTTGGAATCCAAATTACAAAAAAGACATCAATAAAATAGAACAAGTCCAATCAAGAGCAACAAAAATAAGGTGTTTAAAATATGTGGAGCGATTAAAAGAATTCGGATTGACGTCATTAGAAAAACGAAGAGAACGAAGCGATATAATAGAATATTGAAAAATTCAAAATGACATTCATAAAGTAAATTGGAGATTAATAAACCCTCCATTAAACAATTTATATCCAAAATGAAGAGGTCATAATCAATGGTTGCACAAACAAAATGTTCATATTTCTGAAGCAAGAAAGCATAACTTTACTGATAGGATTGTTAATAAATGGAATAATCTAACCTATGATGTTGTTAACTCTGTTGATTTAAATACTTTTAAAAATAAACTCTAGGAACATGAGAAGCGCAATTATAAATAAAAATTAGATTGCTATTATTTTATTATATCACAAATTTCATTTTACTGTTTAAGTCAGCTACAGTTGATTGACTCACATATTTTTTATATGTACAGTTTTTTTTTTTTTTTTTTTTTTTTTTACATTATTCACCTCCCCAAGGCCCGAGGGGGCCACTACAGTCGAGGAGGCTACTCATTTTTTTGTGTTTTTTATTTTTTTGTTGTATTTCGTGGTACAACCCTCTCTCAACTCTTTAACTCCGAAACACGAACCTTGACAAGCAAGGCCGCTGCGCGGAGAAATTAAGTTGAGCGCGGTACTTCCAGGGACGTGGTGGGAGTCGAACTCCGAACCTCTCGCTTACAAAGCGAGCGCTCTTACCACTACACCACTGCCGCATAACAGTTAACATAATTATTATAGTTTATTCATTAATTATGTTATCAAAGAATAAATTAAGTTTGAAGTGGAATCACGCACAGAAAAGAAAAATGAAATTTTTTTTTACTAGATAAACTTTTTACTAGATAAACTTTAATTCCTGAGAAAATATAAGTTTCAGTAGAATACTTTTTTTTTTATATAATACTTTAAATATTAGTAAAGATTTCTAAAAAGTTACAGGATTGTACTATATATCAGAGTCACAGCAATCATTTAAATGTAGATGAAACTCTTATGAAGTTGCAAATTTCCCGATATCATGTAGAATAGAGCAGGGCATATAGGGACACTTAAGAAACAAATGGTAGTTGCAGAAAAACTAACCATAGTTAACACTGTTTTTTATCAATTTCTTAAAATTCATTGACATAAGAAAACAAAAAAACAAATTCTAAAAAATTCTAAAAATAAGCTTCGACCACCAAAAGTAATAAAACTCTAGACTAGCAAAATTTTTACGTTTTCCAAGTTGGTGGGGCAAAACAAGACAGTTAAATAGCAGTAGTTACTCTTTCATACAAAGCTTTAAAAATAAAGACTATCTATCATTTAAACATGTTCAGAGATTAAACTCTAAAAAAAGGAACATATCCATATAAATTACACGCCTATACACCCATACACCACAAAAAAGAAATAACTAATATTAAAAAAAGTTTTTGTGTTTTATTATAAAATACCTCCGGTCTATCCTAACATATATATTATTAAATTGATAACTACTACTGAACTTAGAATTAAACAAAAAACGTTATGGATCACATAAATCATACAAAACTATTTGGCAACATTTTTGATGAGCTTGCTTATTAGCAATAGTCTAATTTAGAACAAATTTAAAGTATCAGCAGCTTTTTTAATTCTAAGTTCCTTTTTACTTGCAGCTAAAACTGCATTTCATCCAATTTTGGATGATTGATTTTTTTATATAATTTATTATCATTGCTGTTTACATTAAACACTATTAATAATAGAAGTTAAATTATAAAAACAACAATTTCTTTGAATTTATTACTAATATTGCTTTTCTAAATAAGGAAAATAATATTTTAGATAAAAATAAAATCATCAAACTGTAAACAGCATCACAAAATGGTAGTAATATAGTCAATCATATAAATAAATTGTCGTCCTGATATGCCCCACAATACTAGAGGATAAAAATACTGTCTGAAAAGAGGATAAAAATACTGTCTGAAAAATATAAACTTTTTATAAATAAAGCAAATTAACAATAGTTCAAAATTAATTTTTTTTCATTGTATTGCTTAAAAAAATATGCAAATTTTGTTTTTCCCAAACTTAGTGATGCATTTTGGTACTTTTATTGCTTATTGTGACAAGAATAAATGGTAGTATCATCAGCGAACAATGCCACCTTAGATGTAAAAATATCTGGAAGATTGTTAATGTATATTAAAAAGAGTATAGGGCCAAGGATTGAACCTTGAGGAACCCCTGAGGTTACAGAATAAGAAGAAGAGTGCTGTCCATCAAGGACAACTTGTATACTACAATTGGAAAAAAAGGATTCAATAATCTTAAAGATGTTTCCAGATACACCGTAAGAAGAAAGCTTATGGAGGAGACCAGCATGCCAAACTTTATCAAACGCTTTAGAAATGTCAAGAGCAATGGCCTTAACCTCTCCACCTTTATCTAATGCACAATAAAACCTATCGGTTATTACTGATAGGTTTTATTGTGCATTCAGCCGTAGAACGAGAAGATCGAAATCCATATTGATGATCAGAAAGTAGGTTATGAGATTTGAGATGAGAGATTAAGTGTTTGTTAATTAAAGATTCAAAAACCTTGCTTATGATAGGAAGAAGACTAATGGGACGGTAGCTAGATGAGTCAGATCGCTCTCCAGAATTTTTAAAAATAGGGATAACAGATGTTGCTTTCCAGCAGGCTGGAAAACAAGACTCTGATGAGCACTTGTTAAATAGTTTTGAAAGGATAGACGACAGCTCCGGAGAACACTTCTGCAAGACTATAACAGGTATGTTGTCCGGGCCGCAAGCTGTAGAAGAGTCTAAGCAGGAAATCACTTTAGATACAGAAGCTGGAGTGATACGGATGTCAAGTAATGGATCAACCTGTTTGATGACTATAACAGGTAGAACAACTAGTGGAATCAAGAGATGACATTGATGCTCTTAGCAAATAATTCAGCTTTTTCTTTAGATGAGGTGACAAAGTCTGAACCATACAAAAAAAGTGGAATTACAGATTTGCCCTTATTATTGATACTATTAAAGATTCTCCAGAAGTCGCAAGAGCCTAACTTTTGTGATGAAATACGAGATTTCATGATCTGAGAATAGCGGGCTTTGGCGTTAGACAAAACCTTTTTACAATGGTTTCTAGCAGTAACAGATGTCTGTTTTCTAAGAGAATTGTTTTGCTGATAGATATGAAAGTAATAGTTTCGATTGGCAATTGCAGCAGCACAATGCGAGGAAAACCATGGAGAAGAGTAAAGGCTTGACCTGGAATCGCCGAGAGAGAATAAAGGATTCCATGTCAGCCTGAATTTACGAAGTTATGTAAGAAGCACATTTGTCAATAGGAAGACGAAAGATTTGTACCCACGGGCAATCTTGAAGAAAATCACGGAGTCAAATCAAGTGCAATATTATGTCTCTTATATTAAATATATACAACTCATATTTGATATATTTTTAATAAATATATATATATATATATATATATATATATATATATATATATATATATATATATATATATATATATATATATATATATATATATATATATATATATATATATATTTATATATATATATATATATATATATATATATATATATATATATATATATATATATATATATATATATTAGGGTGTCCCAAAAAACAACATTTTTGAAAATAATCTGCTCTCACCCCCTAAATGTGTTCTATCTAATACAAAAACACTAGGTTTAAATTTTTTTTGAATAAAAAATATTTTAAGGGGTCCCTCAAGACCCTCGAATATTTAATGGGTCCCTAATATTTTTGAAAAAAAGGTTTTTAAAAATATGTCAACCTGGTACTCAAATGAAGCGAAATTATATAAATATTTCAAAAACAATATTCATTTCGAAATATTTTTAACTTTTTTATCAAAATTATCATAAAAAAACATTAGAAATTCATTTTTTTCATTTTTTCTTTAAAAAACGCAATTTTTTATGTAATAAAACCAAAAATAACAATTTGTTTCAAAATGAATATTATTTTCAAAACTTTTATATAATTTCGCTTCATTTGAGTACCAGGTTGACATATTTTTAAAAAAACTTTTTTTTTGAAAATATTAGGGACCCATTAAATATTCTTGAGGGTCTTGAGGGACCCCTTAAAATATTTTTTATTCAAAAAAAATTTAAACCTAGTGTTTCTGCATTAGATATAACACATTTAGGGGGTGAGAGCAGATTATTTTCAAAAATGTTGTTTTTTGGGACACCCTAATATATATATATATATATATATATATATATATATATATATATATATATATATATATATATATATATATATATATATATATATATATATATATATATATATATATATATATATATAAATTCATATATAAAAAACTTAAAATCAACATAAGTATATATAAAAATCACATAAACCAACATAAGTAATCAAACCTACCATTTTCCTTTACTTCAGGAGGTTTATCAGCAGAAAGAAGAATATACCTCTCCAAAAGATCATTTAATTCTTTATTCTGTAACATTATATCTAAGCAAGATACGCCATCATAATAGCTAAAATAAAATAACTTTTTAAGTATAAGTTTTAACATAAAGAAATTTTTTTTTAAATTAAGTTTGATCATAAAATTACAATATAAATATTAGATAATAGATATAAAAAATATAAGATGAAAGATATAAAAAATATAAAATAAACTTTAATGGTTAAAAAAATGTCTCTGTATTCTACTTATTACTTAGTCTTTTTGCACATTTTTAACCTGTTTTTGTGATATGCACTTGATATTTTTCTCTTGAAACTGTAAATCATAAAAAAACATGTGGCATGTAACAAGTATCTATGTCCTAGTCAACTTTCAAAATGTTAAGAAAATATTGGTCTTAAATTCATCAAATGATTTGCTGTATTAAGCAATACACCTTAGAGTTTTTAGTCAGAAATTTGAGTCTTTGACCCAAAACCTGGATGGTTTAGGAATTCTTTGATTTCAATTTAATTGCTTTTTTTATGTAACTTTAATTCATAAATGCTTAAATCATAAAATGATATTATATAATATTATTAGAAGAGCACAAAGATATCAAAAAAAAAAAAGTCACAATAAAAATTAATATCTTTTTTGTAAAGTTCCAGATCTCCATAGACAAAAACAAAAATAAATTTATGGGGATTGTATAAAGTATGTTAACAAACTGCTAATTTCAAACCAACCAACTATGTAGAAATAGTAGCATGGAACAATTGTTTAAATAATAAATTAAGTTACTATTATTCATAAAAGTTGTTACTATGGTTTCCAAGAGTGGTGAAAAGTTTAATTAAAACTTTAAATACTTTAACATTTCATGCAGATTCATTAACTAATGATTTTATCTTATACTAACACAATTTAAAATATCTTCTAAATAATAAAAACAAACCCTTGAAATGGTTTGATGTAAACATTTGGTTGTTGCTTTAACAATTCTTCTATAACTGAAAAATCTTTTCTTTTCAGAGCATCATGTAATGGTGTTTGACCATCAGCATTTAATTCATCCACATTGCCACCATGGTCTGAAAATAATATATTTGAAAGTTACTCTAATCTCAAAATATAAATAAAATAAACATATCAGGCTTCAAAAAAGAGTGTTTGACCACTGTAATTGGCCACTACATCCAAAAGTATTAAAATTTTTACACATAAATAATAACTATACATTTAATAGATTATAAGTTAAACTCTCTCTCTCTCTCTCTCTCTCTCTCTCTCTCTCTCTCTCTCTCTCTCTCTCTCTCTCTCTCTCTCTCTCTCTCTTGTTTTAGTAACACCCCTCAGGTCAAAATTTTCAAAACAAACAACAAGAAGCCGTAAAGCTCACTCTGAAACAGCCATGATATATATATATATATATATATATATATATATATATATATATATATATATACACACCTGTTTCAGAGTAAGCTTTACCGCTTCTTGTTTTTTTTGAAAATTTTGACTTGAGGGGTGTTACTAAAACATTTATAACTTTTGAAATATTAGAGATAATTTTGTTTTGTAAAAGGAATAAAAACAACAATAAAATATTTTATCATACAACATTTAATACAATAGTAAAAAAAACTTCTTTTAGTTTACACAAAGCGCGACAAATGATGAACTTGGTTAAATTTTAGTAATTTGTTGTTACTTTTTATCAAAAAAAATCAGAAAAATATATTTCTGATAGTTATTATAAAATACATTCATAATTTAACTATTATTAAAATAAAAAAATTTTAATTAATTGTTAAAGGTAAACTGAAACAGTCTTTATTGAAGTCTGCAAGCAAACTGGATTTTTTGCAAAATTATGAAAAATATTGTTAAAGGGGGAATTAGCTGTTAAATGATCCTGTTTTTAAATCTAGAAGTTCTTGTTTTAGAAAATAATTCACTAAGTTGATAAATTCAATGCATTAAAAAATAAAACCAGATTTCAATTTTGAAATATTTAGTCTTAACATTTTAAGCTAAAGCCTTTAAAAAACTTAAGCAATTCTTTTCTATGCATACAGTTTTAATAATATAGTGTTAGGTTGTTAATAAATAAAGACTCTAATAAAATAATTCATGACCAAAACTGAGTTAAAGTTTTTAAATTAACCTCGCTTTTGGTAATAAATTTTTTTTATGGCACTTGAATCAATCTCTTCTCACAAAAATAAAACGTTTCTTTAAATATAAATATAGCTAATTTAAATTGTTTGATGTGTTTTGAATTGTTTTTATTCTCATAAAAAACTTTTTATAATGAGTTGATCAATTTTATAATGAGTTGATCAATTAATAAGTTCTTTAAGTAGAAAACGATCTTTGAACACCCAGTTGATAATAGATTTATGCACCATTCTAAAGAAAAAACTGCCCAACTTTGTTTACCTTTTACTTCAAAATTCGTCTTGCTAAGAAAGTTGTTTTCATAAAATTTATTACATATTTGCTTGGGATGTACCGTAAACCGGGGTAACTTTGTACCAATTTTGATAAAGAAGATAACTTTTTAAAAAAAAGGAACATTTTCCCAAAACTATTTTGATGCTCAAAGTTGTGCAATACAATGTGTCATTTAGTTAGTAAAATGGTGTATTTATTGTATTCACCAAATCCAAGATTTTATGGAAATAATGAGGTTGTCAATGTTACCTGGCAATGGGGTAACTTTGCCATAGTAAATTGTTTTTTTAGCACCAGATGTAAATTAAGTGCTATTAACCACATTTAATGTAATTTAAACTTACAGTTAGCATTTATTTTAAAAGGGGTACTAAAATATATCAAGAAATTAAAAAAGGGACAATAAAAATAAATATAAACAGTATTAAAGAAACATATTAGCTAAAATAATTTAATTTTTTTTTAATATTTTTTAACCCAATGATTAAAAAAACTTACTAATTTTTTTATTAAATGTCAGAAAAAGCAAAAAATAAGAGAGTACTAAAAAATAAACAAACAATTTGTAACATAAACTCATATATATATAAACTGTTCTCATATATTCATAATATAAAACCAATCCCCAAAAGTAACTTCATCAAACCAGCCAGATTGGGTTCTATTAAGGCAAGAATTTTTTGGACCATATTTTATCCATAAATCGTATGTGTGCTTTTAAAAACTGAGTATGGTGAAAGAATTTCTCTTACACCATTTCTACAAAACATTACAGAGAAACAAGCCTTACTGATATTCATTATCCTCTCAGGGTACTTGGTTCCACGTTTCATAATAACTTTTTTATTTCCAGAGTCATCACGTAAATTTGTTTCATCATAATTCCAAATGATACAAGATGGAATTTCTTCACGCTCAAGTCTAATATTGTCAAAATAAATTTTTAATTATTCTTTGTTTATATCTGCACATTTTCTTTAAACGTTTGATGCAGTTCTATGGGTTAACTGTGAACGTTTCATAAAACTTGACACCAAATCATCACCAGGAACATTGTTTTCAAATATTTTTACAGTAAGATTTTGCAATTTTAAATAACCAGCTACTATAATTTTAACATCAAGTCTATTTAATGGAAATCCGCAATCACAAATAACCTTGATTCTAGATGAAAATAACTGCTCCTCATTATAAGCAAATATGGTTGGTGCATCAATGCATTTTTTATGCTTTGACTTCAATTTAATATATATAGTGCTTCTTGGTATACTAAACCTTTTTAAGGCTTGACAAATAAACATACCTTCATTAATTGCACCCATACACTCTTTCAAAATAATGGTATTATAACAAGTGTTGTATGTTTTCCAACACTATGCTTGTTATATTTACGAGGCATTATGCTTTAAACAAAAGTAAATATTAACAACACAAGCAAACTAAAATTTAGTAATTTACTAAACTATTATATAATTTTATTAAATTGCAATTAAACTTAAAACTAAGAGTCTATAAATTTTAATCTTGTTATAAAGTTTATAAAATTATGATTTAGCAACAACAACAACAAATAGTTTAACAAGAAAATATACTTTTTTAAAAATACTTAAATACATTTGTGCTAAAAACTGTTTATCAAAATAAATTATTTGGATAACATGCTTCAAAAAATATTCTAGTTATAATAAATAACGATCAGACTACTTTAAAATGAATGAATATTATTTACTAGACCGAAGTTACTCCAAAAGAGTATAAACCTACAGGGTAACTTTGACCACCCTGTAAAAAAATTAGAATGTTGTTACTTGAGCCAAAAACTTTTTGCCTATTTTCATCTGAACGTTTGTCTTTAAAACAGAAGAAAAACTGAGTTGTTTGCTATCATTTTTATCTTTGCCCAGACAACATTTTGTTTTACGGTTTTTGATGGTGTTTTACCAAGATGTAGTTTTCATTCTTATTCACTTATAGTAAAAAGCATTTTCAACAAACTTCAGATCAAAATTTAAGCAAGAAAAATTGCATTTACAAATAAAACAAAAATAGTAAAACGTTACTTAACTGTTTCAAAGTTACAAATGTTTAATTAAAATTTTTAAAAATGGCCAAAGTTACCCCGGTTTATGGTACAGAATTTAAGGTCACATGATTGTTTTGAAATGTAAACAATGTTTTGCGCATTAAACTAGAAAAATTTGTTTCTAAACTAGCCAAGTTTGAAAACATATTTCATAACATAGCAATAGGTACAGCAAACAATTTTTTGATTTTTATATGCAGAAAGAGTTGAAATTTCAATAATTTGGTGCGGATTACAAAAATACAATTTTCATAATTTAATAACAAAATTAAAAATATAAATGCATTTAAAAATAGTTAAAAAATAAAAAGTAAGCAATCTGCACCAAAAATTAAATAGAATAGACATTTATTTATAAATAATCCAAACTTCAACCATTAAGCATGTAGCTATGTTATGAAATCTTAGTTTTCCATAAAAACCACAAAAAACAGAAAAGTGATCCCAAATCATTAGCAATATTTAAACATTAATATTTTTATTTCGTTTAATGTAAATATTTATTTAAAAAAAAAAAGATAGGTCTTTTATATTTTTTTATTTGAAGATGGAAGCGCTTATAGGAAAAAAATACTATTATTTTAAAGTTAGTGCATTTTTAAACTTTTTTTGCGGAAATACTTTTTTTTTTTGATAAACATAAACTGTAACAAACACGAATTCCAAAGAACTGATGTTCGAGGAAAAAAACTAGACGAATAGGAGTTTTTGGAGCACTTAGGAACAGTAACAGAAAAAGGATGAGACTTAATTGAATGACGAGTAACAAAGGAATGAATTTTAGTAGATGACACAAGAGAGGCTAGCTCTTTAGAGCAGTGCCCATTATAGTATTTGTAGAAAAGAGAAAGAGAAGCAACATTACTACGATGTGACAGAGGTTGAAGGTTGGCTGCAAGAGCAGGTCCAACTATGTTTACAATGCGTTTTTGCACCTTGTCTAAAAGAGAAAAGGCATCATTAGAAGATCCGCCCCAGACATGGCAACAGTATTCCATACAAGGCCGGATTTGAGATTTATAGAGATAGAGAATACAATCCAGAGTAAGAAAGTGACGAGCTCGATAAAGAGAAGCAACTTTAGCAGATGCTAATTTTGCAACGGATTTGATATAAGCTTTCCAAGAAAGATCAGAAGTAAGAGTTAATCCTAGAAGATGAAGGGTAGGAGACTCATCGAGTATATTACCGTTCATAAATATAGGAAGGTCTAAATTATTGCAATAACGATTGGCCGAAAAAAATTGAGTTTTATCTGAATTAAAGTTCACCAGCCACTACGAGCCCCATGCTGTAGCAGAAGTGAGATCCTTTTCAAGCTCAGATGCCCCCTGCAAGCAATCAGAGGGAGTTGGCTTCTTATCGTGACAAGAATAAATGGTAGTATCATCAGCAAACAATGCCACCTTAGATGTGAGAATATCTGGAAGATCGTTAATGTAAATTAAAAAGAGTAACAGTTGGGCTGAAAAGTTCATATCCTTTAATAGAAAAACACATTTTTTTTTCAAAATTCGGTTTTATTATTCAACATAGTTTCCATCAGAGGCAATACAGCGATTATAACAATCTTCCAACTTTTCGATACCATTTTTGTAGTACGATTTGTCCTTTGCTTCGAAATAGGCTTCAGTTTCAGCGATCACCTCTTCATTGCTCTTAAATTTTTTACCAGCGAGCATTCTCTTGAGATCTGAGAACAAGAAAAAGTTACTGGGGGCTAAATCTGGAGAATACGGTGGATGAGGAAGCAATTCGAAGCCCAATTCGTTTAATTGATCTGAGAATAGCGGGCTTTGGCGTTAGAGAAAACCTTTTTACAATGGCTCCTAGCAGTAATAAACAGACGTCTATTTTCTGGAGAATTGTTTTGCTGATAGATATGGAAGTAATGGTTTCGATTGGCAATTGCAGCAGCACAATGTGAGGAAAACCATGGAGAAGAGTGAGGCTTGGAATCGTCGAGAAGGAATAAAGGATTCCATGCCAGCCTGAATCCGCAAAGTTATGTAAGAAGCACATTTGTCAACAGGGAGACGAAAGATTTCTACCCAGGAGCCATCACGAAGAAAGTCACGAAAAGAGTCCTAGTCAGCTTTAAGGTAGTTGTAAGGGATTCTAATGGTAAAGAAGAATGAGATAATAGTTTTAGAGAGACCAAGCCATGATCAGACGCACCTAAGGGTGAGTGTGAAGAAACTGAACACTGACTAGGATCAGAAACAAGACATAAGTCGAGTAGAGAAGGTAAATGATTCGGGTTGTCTGGAAAGCGAGTTGGAAAGTTGACTATTTGAGTTAGGGATTGAGAAAGACAAAAGTTGTGGGCCTTAATGCCTGCAGAGTCACTGACATTAGAGCCAAGCCATTTAGTGTGATGAACATTAATGTCACCGACAACAACAATTTTTGCTGATGGATAAAGAGAGAGGGCTTGGTCAATATGACCAGAAATAACATCAAGAAGAGCGCAGTCTTGAGATGAGGGAGAGCGATATAGAACAAAGAGAAAGGTGATAGAGTGAAGTGGTGCTAAACGAAAGCACATAAAAGAGTAGTCTGTGGATTCAAACCTAGTTTCCCAACAAATGGGTGAATTCTTACGAATGTAAATGCCCAGGCCAAGCATGTGACTATTGGAGTCTTTACAAATTAAAGGAAGATAACCATCAACACTAAGATCACAAGATGAGACAGCTGAACTCAAATTAGTCTCACAAAGAGAAAGCAGGTCTGGTGAACTTTTGCAAGA
This sequence comes from Hydra vulgaris, assembly GCF_022113875.1. Lineage (NCBI taxonomy): Eukaryota > Metazoa > Cnidaria > Hydrozoa > Anthoathecata > Hydridae > Hydra > Hydra vulgaris. The sequence goes on from NC_061160.1 coordinate 56,367,586, forward strand.
GATAAGACTCAACAGAAGAAAAGTTACTTCGAAGACCACGAATATTGGTGAATGATAGGTTTAGCGAACTTGGTGATGACTGTGGTTTTTTGTGTTTTATAGTTTTTGTTACTTTATTCATTTTTAAATTTGTTAAAGAACTTGACTTGAAACATAGATAGTACTCAGTACACTGTTCTATAGCTCAAGCAATTGCCTCATTTCCACTAATAAACCCTAAGCCATAACAAAGGGCTCCAATGTGGCCTTGGCAATACACACCAAAAGTATAAACAGGGACACCACTCATGCGCAACATGGCACTGTTAGTACTCTGATACTTTTCAGCTGTTGATGGAATCAGCCTCTCTGAGAGCTACCACAGAGTTCGGGAAACATGACTACCAGCCGGCCTCAGAACCATAAAACTGAGTTTTAGAGCTGTACCCTCATTTGGAGATAATAGAATGAGTTGCCTAGTCATAAAAACAGAGACACAAGCAAAACCCATGAATCGAGTCAAGAAGATCCAGCGTTCAACATCCTAAACTGGAAACAATGTATTAAAAATACATCTGCGCCAGCCTAATAGATGATGAAGGGGTGCGAGGCTGGTCAACAGATAGAATCTGTTTACCCCTTAAGTCTTTGCCTAGGAGGCCTTCTACAAGACAGCAGCTGGATGCATGTAACATCTGCCCAAGATGAGTATTTTTATCGAGACACCATCTCTAGCCTTTACTCAACCAAGAGCCCCAAGGCAGGGAGTGTTTTAATTCGGAGTTAACTTCTCCTAGCCTTTGCCTAAAAAAGCGTATCCTACAAGGCAGCAGGACATGGAGCAGGTTGTACTTAATATTCTTAATATTTTAGTTATTGAAGGACTGTTATTCTACTGTTTTTAAATTTCTGTATGTGATAGTATGGTACACAGTGAAACACACAAAGGAGTGAAATTGTTTGTGTTAAATTGATTGTTTTAACATAATTTCCCGCCACCTTTTTCTTTTCTTATTTTGTGATGCAAAACATATCCATTTTTAATTATTGCTGTTGTATTATTGTTTTCTAAAGTCTTCCATGTTTCATTAATAAAAACTTGATTGTCTATTCTATTCAAGTAGATGCTTTATCTGGAAAGTTTGGAAGTTCTGGAAGTTTATTTGTAAAAAAGCAGACATTCCATAGTAAAAGTTTTATCATCCTTCTGGACGTGGCATTTAAATGATTGATTTTAAGTTTTTCTTTAAAAGTATTTTTTTCCTCTCTCAAGTAAAGGAAATTTGATATCAAATGCACAGTGAAAATTTTGTCCATCTAAACTATAGTTAAAACATTTTTTAACCTGATGTAAAATTACGCATTACGCCACGAGTTTAGCAAAAACAATTTCCGCAAAAAAAGTTTTTTAAAAATTTCGGCATGTAAAGTATAAAAATTCAATAACTTTAAAATAATAGTTTTTTTTCTATAAACGCTTTTGTGTTCTAATAAAAAAAAAATGAAACATCTATCTTTCCTTGTTAAATAAGTATTTTCATTAAACAGAATAAAAATAAAAGTTGTAAAAATATTGCTAATGATTTGGGATCACTTTTCTGTTTTTTAGGTATTTTATGGAAAACCTGTCTTGGGCCAATCAAGATTTGATATTTAAAGCTACATGCTTGATGGTTGAAATTTTGCATATTTATAAACGAATATCTATTTTATCAGATTTTCAGTGGGCAAAGATAAAAAAAATAGTTAAGTTTTTTTAGCATTATTATTTTTGTTTTTACTTGTTTTATATAAGAAACATTCAATTTTTGTTATGCCCACCAAATTATTGAAATTTCAACCCTTTATGCACATGAAAACCAAAAAAATTACTTTCTGTACTTCTAGCTAAAACGTCCTCAACCTTGGCAGGTTTAGCAACAAAATTTGTTACATGCGTAAAATTTTTGTTTATATTTTAAAGCAATGACATAACTTTAAATGCATTACTTCCTAATTCACTATGTAATTAAATTTATTAAAGCAGCTTTTTTAGCAAGACAAATTTTAGTGTATAAATAAAACAAACTTTGGCGGTTTTTTCTATTGTGACTCATCTACAAACATCAGATAAGTTGTTTAATCCTCTGATATCTACTGCATACTTGTTATTTGTCAATAATTTTTATTTGATTTTATTTGTTTGTATTATATTTTTATTGAGAAGTTTATTTATCACTATGCATTCTAGTGAAAATGTATACTAATACTATACATTGGATGGGAAAATGGCTGGAAAAATGAATGTAACTTTTCTTTTATTAAGCTATTAATGAACACTGATAAAATCACAAACAACGTGATTTTAATTTTACTTAAAGTCTTTCCATCTAAAACGTTGTTTAGTTTTATAAGTTTTATTATTGCCAATTGAGTTTAATTTGCCTATTATTGAAGACTTTGAAAAAATGTGTAAAAAATCATTACGACAACAAAAAGATTCTATAAAAATTTATGAAGCTTCTAAAAACAAAGCATTTTTTAATTTGCAACTGTCTCCAGCTTCACAAACCAAAAAAAAGAAAATCAGCAGATGCAGATTATTTTTCAATTTTAAATAGGAATAAGGAACTAAGTAGTCAAGTTGGCCAATAAACTCCTAAAGAAGAAACTTATGTAGAGCAAACAAATAAATTAAAAATGCAGGTAATAAAGTTGGAAACTGAAATTACAGATTTAAATTCTAAAAACAAGACTCTTGACACACATTGTAACTCATTAAGTTCTCAAGTAGAGACTATGAGTATTAGGCTAGGAGAGGAGGAGCAGTTCCAACTTATTTTAAAAAGACAACTTAAAACAGCACATCGTAAATTTGCATCTACTTGTAGCTGTAATTCAAAATTGCTAAATAATATTAAAATTGCAGAAGAAAGCGTAAAAGTTAATATAAACATGAACAGTTAATGAATTTGCAAATGTTTAGTTAGCGGTAAAAATTTAATTGCTGTGGGTTCATATTTAGACCATGATAATATTGGTTCTTCTGAATTGTTTTCTCGGTTTAAGTTGATTAAACCACATAATCCATCAGTTGATAGCCCAATAGTTGTTCAAAAACAAAATTATATTAAGTTAAGCTGTGCTAAACGATATTCAAAGTTAAGTAGGCGTAGTGCAGCTAGGGGATCTAAAGTTGTCGTTATATTCCTTCAATTGTTAGCTGGTTCAGATCTGAAAAGTGATTTGTGTATGTTGTTATGTGATGTCCTGTCTCGTGAAATGTCAATAAATTAGGATTGCATTGTGTTGGAAAAAAATTAGTTTTTGTTTCACAATTAAGCATTTCAGATGCTGTAGAGCTTCAGAGCCAATAAAAGATGCCCACAGCTGAATTCCGTAAGCTCAGGCATATTCTGTGTAATCTTGGTGCAAGGATTCTCCCATCTGAGCCCAAGATTAAACAAGAACAAGAAAGGCAGGCAATGCATGTCGATAAAGATCATGTCAGTGTAAAGTCCATGTTACTTTATCCATCTGCAAATGAAGCCTCTTGTTTAGTATCTGTATTAATGGTTAAGAGTTTGACAACTTATATCGAAGAGGTTTACAACAATCTTCAAAATCACGACCACCTTAACGTTGATGTTGGTTTTGATAATGAGATATGGCTACTTTTTGCAGGCGATAAGGGTGGGACATATGAAATTCCATTTTGAAGTTGTAAATTCTAAATCATCCGGGTCTATGTATAATGTTCATTCGTTTTGTATGTACCAGGGTTCAGACTGTCGTGAGAATATTGCCTTAATTCTTAGGCATTATGCCAACGACATTAAAAGAATTCAGTTGTCACAATTCACACTAAAAGGCAAAAAAATTAATTAATTAATTTTTTTGCAATTAGAAATAAGTTTTAGCATGTGTTCAGCGTTTTTAATAAGTTGCAGCCTATTCTTTTTAATGAAAAATTTCTTTCCGATGCCAAAATTATTGAGCTATGTCAATATACAGATTTATTTGCTTGTGAGTTTTATGCTTGCTTTCCTAATGAAAGTATTACGTGAAAAATGCATGAACTCACTTCTAATGTACAACTATTTGTTAAATTGCATAAAACTATTGGATTGCTGAATGAAGAAGGAGAGAGTTTGCATGGCGGCTCTAATCAGGAATTAAGACATGTTGCATTTAGTAAGGAGTCAGGAACAGAAAAATGCTTTGAATTGCACAGTATAACTGTGGCGAAAAATCATTTTATAGAAAAGGTCTATATCTTATTTGTGGTCATCATTATAATATTAAAAAACTAGTTAATTAACATTCTATTCTTATCTTTAGAAATTAATTCGAATATGCTTCAACAGTTATGTAAGCATTATAGCTTCAGTCATCACAAAGAAATTTGTTTTTCTGGTCAAAGAATAGGATACAATATAGTTCTAACTGCGTGTACAAAGAGTGTTTATACTACCTTAAGAACAAATCATTGGACCAACTGATGACTAAAAAAATTTCTTACTTATGAGAATCCACAAAATAAATGATTCTAATAAGCCTCTGCATTTACATAACAGTTTGTTTCAGTCTGATCATAAAAAAAATTTTCATTCATGAATAAACTACAACTAATATGAACCATCATAAATTGTTGGATGGGGCATCATTAGTTAAACCTTACTCCAGAAGTCATTAAGATTATGAAGAGTTTTTTCCATATGGAATGGAAATAAAACTAGTATCAATTGCATGCAAAGATCGTTTTCTACTTATAGAATCGCTTATAATTAATACTTAACTTAACGCTGCTGCTCACCATTCGTGCACCTTTACACGGATTTTTTTACCATACTTGGCCTTTGAGTTTTATCATAAATTGCTTTACTTCTGAACTCGCCTAATGGGGCTCTTTCAAATCTTAATAATCTGTCAGTATCTGCTTAATCAGTAATGAGATCAAAAACTTTGTTTCATCAGCTTAATTAGTGATAAGATCAACAATTTTTATTTGATAACTTCTGTAGTAAAGGATGAACATTATGTTATTATTGAATTAGTAAAGTAACTTTTAAAGTCAGGTGATTTATTTAAATCATGCATTTTAGTCTTTTGTCAATTGTATTTAAATTTATTAATTTATAAAATTAATCTCTAATTTTTAAATTAAAAGACGACTCAAGAAGACGTTGCTCATTTCAAAGGTCAAGAGGTCAAACTCTTGATAAAGTTAGTGTTTAAAACACTTGCATCTCACACGGTCAACTCAATGTTACATGTTAAAGAACAAGATCGTTTAATACCTTATTTAAAAGAAGTTATAAAAATCCGTATAAAAAACCAGATTGTTTGATAGTTTGTTTTTGAAAGTTGTTAAACATTTATTACGAGGTATTTCAAAAAACAAAAATAAGGTTGTATTTGTAAAGTTTCAAATTTATATATTTTTCTTAATTTATATATTTATCTATATATGTGTGTTATTTATATTGTGTTTTATTGTGTATATATGTGTTAAGGTTATATGGGTTTATATTTTGTAAGTGTGTAAATATATGAAATGTTTCAATGTTTGTGGTGTGTTATATGTAATATGTTTATAGTTTGTAAGTGATAATTATGTTGTTTGCATGGTTTCAAATTGTTGTGACTGGGCTTAGTTTACAGCAAGATTGTTGACCTCGCTAGCCAAGTGGTGTACTTTGCTATAATGTGACCTGGCTTTGTTGAGAGCAAAAATATTGTCCTCGCCAGCAGAGTGGTGTATTGTCATAATAAAACACATAAATTAATTCTGTTTGTAATTAGTGTATTTCTAAAATGTGTTGAAAAAATATTGTTTAAAAAATGTGTTTTAATGTTGTTATTCTCTGTTCTTAACAATGTATGCTTTTGACAATAAATAAATTTTGTTAAAAAGCAGGCTTTACTAACAGCTCCTCCTCATTAAAATTTTTAAGAGTTTCGATTTTCTTCATTAAATATGTTTAACTCAAATTTTTTTTATATATATAAAAGTAAGTATACAGCGTGTTGAAGCATAAGTTTTAATAACTTTTGTTAAATTTTTAGGATTTTTTGTATAGAGAATGTTTTCTTTATATTATTATTTTAATGTTTTGTATGTACATCAATATATATATATATATATATATATATATATATATATATATATATATATATATATATATATATATATATATATATATATATATATATATATATATATATATATATATATATATATATATATATATATATATATATATATATATATATATATATATATATATATATATATATATATATATATATATATATATATATATATATATATATATATATATATATATATATATATATAGACACACACACACACAATAAAATATATAGAATTAAAATGTCTATACATATATTATATGTATAGACATTTTAATTTTTTTGCCTTAAATTATTGTCCCTTTTTCTTTAGAATATTAAATATCTAAAAAAAAAATAAAATAGTAAAAGAAGTTTCAATATTTCCAAGTTTCTTCACTTGAAGCAAATATATGATTGTTTATAGAGGTTCTTTTAGTAGTTTTGTATTTATTTATTGCAAATCTTGCGTTAAATGCCTTTCAAAGTAATGAAAGGGTTTTGTTGATGGATGATTACATTTTATCCTTCCATGCTAGCAGTACCTGCTGAGTTGACAGGCCTTAAATTTTTTTAATTTGCTTTATTTATGAGTTCTTATATGTAAAAAATTTGTTTTTTAAATTACATTTGTTTTTTTTGTTTTTTTTGATTAAATACTTATAATATTTTGTCAATAATTGATAACAACTACCATAAATATATAAACAATACTTAGTTGAAAATATTACATTAATTTATAACTTTAGTTTAAGTTTTTAATAAAACTATGTTATCTTAACACAATGCTATATATGGTAGAATATAATAGATTATAGTATTATGCTCTGTATTATTTGCTTACACTTTATTTTAGATAAGTTTAAAAAAGAAACTTCAACTTTTATTATATTAGGCATCATTTTTACACACTCCTTTGATGCCTAATTATGTCTAATAATTTAAGAAATGAAATTATTAGACTTCGTCAAAATGAAAGAAGGCAGGCTAGGCGAGCTGAGATAAACCGCCGTCGAAATGAAAAAGATGAGCCCAGGCGAGCTGAGATAAATCGTCGTCGAATGGAAAGAGATGAGCCCCGGCGAGCTGAGATAAATCGTCGTCGAATTGAAAGAGATGAGCCCCGGCGAGCTGAAATAAATTGTAATCAAAATGAAAGAAATCAGGCTAGGCGAGAACTTAATAGGTATAATATGCATCGCATAGCAAAAAATAATATTGCTATAGAGAGTAACTACCTCGGAGAATTAAACCATAATTGTCAGTATTGCAGTGCAAAGAAGTTTTTAAATGAAACTCATTTTTTGTGCTGCCATTCAGGAAAAAATGCATTAGCTCCTCTTTCTCTTTATCCGCCATTGTTGACTGGTTTAATGACAGGAAACCATGTTGATCATGCTGTAAATCAAAATTTTTTTAAACACATAAGGAGTTATAATTCCTCTTTATCTTTTGCTTCCTTCACTGCCGAAATAGCTCCTCCCTCAAATAATGGCCCTTTCTGTTTTAGGGTCTGTGGGCAAATTTTGCATCGTGTTGGAAATTTAAGGCCTGCAGAAGGTTGTCTGCCCAAATATTGTCAGCTGTATATCTATGATCCTAATGCAGCAGTGTCATTCAGAATGGAACAACCTGGTAATGATGGTTGTATACATGATTTAATGCAACTCTTGCAAACATTAATTAATCAAGAAAACCCATTTGCTCTTGCATTTAAAAACATGGCAGAAGTAGAGGATGAAGAAATCCGCCAAGCAGCTTTAGAAGGTAGACCAACCTCTGTTGTAAGAATGTCTTTGCTTGAAGGTCATGATAGACGTCGATACAATCTTCCTTCCCATGAGGAAGTTGCTATTGTGTTTGTGGGAGATGATGGTGCTCCACCTGCATCCAGGGAAATTGTTATATACCCTCGAGGTCAGCCTTTAAGAACAATTTCGTCTATGTCTGCAAATTTGGATCCTTTGGTATATCCAATATTCTTCCCGAGAGGTGATGCTGGATGGCACAATCAACTAGAGCACAACCCTGACCGTGCAACCCGTGTTAGAAACCATGTTACTTTGTCTCAGTATTATAATTATAGGCTTGCTGTTAGACAAACTTTTAGTCCTATATTCTATGGTAAGAAACTTTTTCAGCAATATGTTGTTGATGCATATGTCAAAGTTGAGGGACAGCGCCTTGCTTTTATTAGAAATAACCAAAACAAACTTAGAAGTGAGCAATATGATGCATTGCATGAACATGTAATTAATCGTGCTAATGATCTTAATGTAAGACCAGGCCGTGTTGTTATATTGCCTTCTTCATATGTTGGTAGTCCAAGAGCATTAAAAGAAAACTTTGAAGATGCGATGGCAGTCATAAAGAAATATGGTAAACCAGATCTATTCATTACTTTTACCTGCAATCCAAAATGGAGAGAAATAGTAGAAAATTTAAACCCAGGCCAAACTGCTAATGACAGACCTGATTTAGTTTGTCGGGTATTTAAAATGAAACTTAAATTTTTCTTAGAGGATATTTTTAAGCATGGAGTCTTAGGCAAAGTTGTAAGTCATGTGCAGGTTATTGAGTTTCAAAAGCGTGGTTTGCCACATGTACATATTTTATTGCACTTTGTAAATGCTGATAAGCTAGAAACAGCAGAAGATATTGATAGTTTGATATCAGCAGAAATCCCAGACCCAGCTGTTGATCCTGAACTTTTTGAAATTATAACATCATGCATGATACATGGACCATGTGGAATTTTAAATCCCAATTCTCCCTGCATGAAAGATGGTAAATGCACAAAAAAATTTCCTAAGGAATTTAATCCCCACACTGTTGCAATTTTTAATGGTTATCCACGCTATAGGCGCGTCGATAATGGAAGAATTGTAAATATAAAAGGTAATCAAGTTGACAACCGTTGGGTTGTACCTTATAACCCATGGCTTTCTAAAAAATATCAAGCACACATAAATGTTGAAGCCTGCATGACCATAAAGTCAGTTAAGTATTTATATAAGTACATTTACAAAGGGCATGACTGTGCCAATGTGGTGATAAATGAGCAAGTTAACCATGATGAAATAAACACGTTTTTAAATTGTCGCTATGTCTCAGCTCCAGAAGCATTGTGGCGAATATTTGAGTATTCTTTAAGTGATATGTCACATAACATCATTCGACTTCAGGTTCATCTGCCAGATAATCAGATGATATATTTTGTAGAAGGCGAAGAACAGGCAGCTTTAGACCGTGCAGCACAGCGTGACACTCACCTAACTGCATGGTTTAAATTAAATGTTGAAAATGAACAAGCTCGACACTATCCATATGTTGAAATTCCTTACCACTTTGTTTTTGATAGCAAACATTGTAAATGGAAAGTTAAGCAAAGAGGTAGCAATAAGGTGATTGTTAGGATGTATAAAGTGAGTCCAATAGGTGAAATATTTTATCTTAGAATGTTACTTTTGCATGTTAGAGGTGCAGTTTTTTTGAAGATTTGCGTACTGTTAATGGTACAGTTTTTAATACATTCCGAGAAGCATGTTCTCAATTAGGTCTGTTACAAGACGACGCTGAATGGAGAAATACATTAACTGAGGCTGCTGCAACTCGGTTGCCAAATCAAATTAGACAGTTGTTTTCCATTATTTTGACTTTCTGTGAACCTGATGATCCATTAAATCTTTGGAATGCCTTTAAAGATTTTATGATGGAGGATTACATTCACCATTCCATGCCACCAATAATTGCTGAGCAGGCAGCTTTGCGTCAAATTGAATCTATAATTAATCAGAATGGTAAGACTTTAGCTGATGTTAATCTTCCTACTTTAGATGAGTTTTTAGATTATGTCCCACAAAATGAAGAGGAAGATGTTCAGGTTTTAATTGATGAAGCAAATAGGGTTAGACCATTGTTAAATGATAATCAGCGTCAAATTGCTGATGCTATCCTTTCTGCTCTTAGTGAGCAACCTAACAATGAAAACAAGCAGTCTAGATTGTTTTTTATGGATGGCCCTGCAGGTTGTGGTAAAACATTTACATACAATTATTTAATCGCTGAAACCAGCAGTAGACATATTATAACTGCAACAGCTGCATGGACAGGAATAGCTGCAACTCTTTTAAAAAAAGGATGTACACTTCATGGTTTGTTCAAACTTCCTGTGCCGATTTTGGAAAATAGCACATGCAATGTAACTCCAAATTCTATACACGGAAAATTCTTGAGGCAAGTTAGCCTTTATTTACTAGATGAGGCATCCATGATACCTAAACATGCTTTAAATGCCATTGATAAGTTACTTCAAGACGTTTGCAATAACAAGTTTCCTTTCGGTGGTAAAGTTATTCTTATGGGTGGGGATTTTAGGCAAATACTTCCGGTTGTAAAGAGAGGGCAACCAGCTGATATTGTTGAAGCCTGTATAAAATGTTCTCAACATTGGCAATATGTTCAGCGATTTTCATTAACAGAAAATATGAGGGTTCAGGCCGAAGAAGAGGAATTCTCTCAATGGCTTTTAAAACTTGGTAGTGGAACATTACCTTTAAAAGCAGATGGTTCCTTTCGCGGGTGCATTGAGATTCCTGAGCAATGCTTGCTTGGAGAAAATGAATCTTTAGTAGACAAGATTTTTGGAGTTGCAGAAGAAGATGATTATGCTAAACGTGCCATTTTGACACCCAATAATGTTGATTCTTTAGCAATAAATGAAGAAGTTTTGGACCGTTTACCAGGTGACGTTAAGGTTTATTTAAGTGCTGATACTATTGAAACAGATGATCTTAACGAAATCAATAATTTTCCTGTTGAGTTTTTAAACAGTCTTACTCCATCAGGAATGCCTGTTCATTGCCTAAAGCTAAAAATTGGTGCTGTTATAATGTTACTTCGAAATTTAGATCTAAAAGCTGGACTTTGCAATGGTACCCGATTGATAGTGCGTGCTCTACAAAATAATTACATTGATGGGCAAGTTCTAACAGGTGTTTCAGTTGGCAAGAGGGTATTTGTCCCTCGGGTTCAGTTAACACAATCTGATTCAAATTTACCTTTTACTCTTAAGCGTCGTGAATTTCCTGTAAGATTAGCATACTCAATGACCATAAATAAAAGTCAAGGTCAAACTTTTGACAAAGTTGGTATTTATCTCAAAAACCCTTGCTTTTCACATGGTCAACTCTATGTTGCATGTTCAAGAACAAGATCGTTTAATACCTTATTTTTTAAAATTGATGAGCATTCATTACAAGGTATGTCATTTAACAAATGCTACACAAACAATGTTGTATTTACCAATGTACTAAATCTATAAATAATTAATTTTTTACAATTAAACTCCTCATTTCTTATAAATATTTTAACTGTAATTTAAAGTATTTTTGTGTGTTGCTTGATGCAGTAATGTGTGATATTTATTATGTGTTTAAATATGTGTTAAGGTTATATTTTGTAAGTGTTTATGTGTAACTAATGTGTAAATGACTGTTATATGTGAAGTGTATTTTTTATGTTATCTGTTTATAGTTTGTGAGTTGTTATTATGTTGTTTTCATGGTTTCAAAGTGGTGTGACTTGGCTTTGTTTATGGCAAGAGTGTTGTCCTTGCTAGCCAAGCGGTGTACTTTGAATAATGTGACTTGGCTTTGTTTATGGCAAGAGTGTTGTCCTTGCTAGCCAAGTGATGTACAGACATGAAACACATAATAAAATCTGTTTGTAATCACAAAATGTGTACTTATAAGTATGTTATATTTTGTAAGTATTTATGTGTAATTAATGTGTAAATGGCTGTTACATATGAAGTGTATTTTTTGTTATGTTATCTGTTTATAGTTTGTGAGTTGTTATTATGTTGTTTTCATGGTTTCAAAGTGGTGTGACTTGGCTTTGTTTATGGCAAGAGTGTTGTCCTTGCTAGCCAAGCGGTGTACTTTGAATAATGTGACTTGGCTTTGTTTATGGCAAGAGTGTTGTCCTTGCTAGCCAAGCGGCGTACTGACATGAAACACATAATAAAATCTGTTTGTAATCACAAAATGTGTACTTGCAAGTATGTTATGCTGTTAGTAAATAAAGTATTTACAATAAAGTCTGGATAACTCAATAAATCAACTTGAATAAATCAAACTAATTTTAAAATTCCAGTTGAGCGATTGTTTATGGATCATACTACCACTAACTGAAATATTTTCTAATAAGCTAATTGCTGGATCCTTTGGTGGTTTAAGTTATTGAGTCTTTACTGTAAGATTTTGTGCTATTTGTTATTGATGTTTGTGATGTTACTGTTGTGATGTTTTGTGTTGATAGACGACTTGGCTTACCTTCACGTCGGTGTCTATCGTTAAAAATGATTATAGGGTTGTTTCATACTGAAACTGACTATATATAATCATTCACTAAAAGCCAAGCATTCAATTTTTATATTAAACTGTAAGGGTTTATCTTTTTTTGATTATTTTTAGTGTGCTTTTTTTGAAAAGAGTTTATAATCGAAACTTGCAACAAAAAATCTTGAAACCTTTACACAAAACCTATTCACACAAAAAAAACAATCTCAAAGTAAGTTTCTTATTTGATATCGCCTTGGTCACACTTTTGAGTTTTTAAATAAAAGAGTACATTAATGTGTTATGTTTTCAATAATTTTGTTTTATTTTAGTTCGAATGCCTTCTCTTAATGTTGATCGTTTTTTAACATCCAAAGGGAAGTTTTGTTAATCTTTATACCATTTACTAAAAGATATATTATAGGGAAACAAATCAAATTGATTTTATAAAGTACTTCTGATACTTTTTATGTTATATATAATAGATATTGTAAAATTTAAAAAAAAAAAATTATTTTTTTAATTTTATCTCAAGAAAAATGTTTTTTGTTTCTCACACAAATTTGTAAATTTTTTCTCTTTGGAATTATAGTATTTGATGGATACATTGCTCATTTTGCTTTTTTTATATATATCTCCGTTATATATGAATGGAAACCGTTAATACTTTTATTACCATGGTAATTACAGATCTAGATAGTTCCATTCCCATTAAGTATTTTACAAATTTTCGGTACAAATAATAGCTATAGTAGTTTAATAATTTGCTAATTTATAAACATTTAGAAAAATTTGTTGCGAGTTTATTGTAGAAAATTTGCTTTTCAAACAAATAGAGCTAATTTTTGACATAATTAGGATTCGTCACCTGATTCTTTGTCAAATACTTCTCCTTTTTAAATAGGAAAGGTTAAATTTTATAAAAAAGTTTGCCAAAACACTGGGAGAAATGTCACGTAATTGGTAACTATGTTAAATACACTTTTGTTAGGTCCACGTAATTTTCGAATCTGCTCATCACTACGTTAGATGGCGTTATTTCTTTAAAATACCTTAAAAATCTTCAATTCAAAGTTTTTGTTTCGAATCATCAAAATATTGGCATATGATATAAATATACGATTCTAATAAACCAAAAGTATGTGGAAAAATTGCGCATACTTAGGCATCATAAAAACTTAATTCACACCAACCATTTACTTCGATATTTTTTAGTGTATGGCAGAAAAATAAATTACGAATTGTCTTAGATAAATAAAGTTACCGGACCTTTATTACTTAATCCATAAACAATTATTGTTTCATTCAATTTAACACCACAATAAAAAACAAAGCTTTTTCTATTTATTTTCGAAAAACGTTTTACAGGAAACCAAGTTCTTTTGTAGCATTTTAGTTAGAGTTATAGAAAAATCTATAACTCTTATTTTGTTAAGTAAAAAAAAAATCTTATGCTCTTCTAATTTTAGTCACCAATAACAACTATGTTAGGAATAGTAGAAAATGTTATGTGTGGTAGAGAAACTGTTTTAGTGTGGTGTTGTAGGAGTACTGCGGGTCTAAGAAACTTTGTTTTCATCGATAAATTATTCTATTGGTCTATTAAAACAGTATGAAAACTTTCCAGTATTTATATTCGATGTCTTTTTTTCATTTTATTTTATAATTGTAATTTAAGTTTCAAAAAGCAGCAAAAACAACTTGAAAAGAACTATCGCACAATGACTCGCTTAAACACAGGATTCCAATTTCCTGATATACATGGAAATGCTGATATTGCTTTCACTATATTGTCTCTTTGTAATGTGTAACATCATTTTTACTTAGGTTTGCCAAATGACCGGCTTTTACAGAGTAGAATATAGTCCCAAACATATACAGTTCAGTTCTTTTACTGCTTTCTTCTTCATAAAAGCCGGACGTCTTGCAACCCTTGAATTTCCCCTTCTTTTTGTTTGCATAAATTACATAATTCTCTTAATTATAAATACTCCAAATCCGATTTTCGAACAGCGTATTTTAAAATCTAAAGAAATATAAGCGATTAAAGATTACATTTTGCAAGCCAACTGGATGCTTAAACAACTCAAAAGACAGCCACGCGCTCATTATAGCTCTCTTATAGTTTTAGAATCTGAGTGAGTTACTGTTTTGAATATCTAAAATCTTCAAATTAAGTTTTTATGATTTTAAGTTAAATTAGACTTAAGAATATGTGTAAGAATTGAGAATAAATATTTACTTTTTATTTTAGAAATGAACACACAAGAAAATTTAAACGGTATGTATTTATTGCATATGTGTGTTAGTGCTATATGCGCTTGTATTAGATATTATATCTATATATCTATATATATCTAATATATGCGTATACAGCACAAACGCTATACTTTATTTAGTACGCATATATAAATATATAAATATAAATAGACAAACAATTTACACTCTTATAAACAGTGTTGGGTTAACTGATAGACAAAATAAGCACTGCTATCATATTTTATTTATTGGAAATAAATAAAAATATCAAGTAATTCACTTTTTAGACGATGATGGTGACTTTTTTAGAAGTAAGTAAACTATAATTTCTTTAGAAGTAAACAATTTTTATTTATATAAAGTGATAGTTATAAAAAATTTATTTCAAGTATGGAGAAATCAGTAGCATATTTTTTATCAAATATTTGTATACTAATAGTAATTTGATTGTTGGTAATAGTTATATAGCTATATACACGCAGCTATTTAATAGTGAAATTTCATTATTATATGTAAAATTCAAATCTTGAAATAAGAAAAAAATCTTTATGTGTTTTTCAACTAGAAACTTGGAATTTATTTTCTAGACCAGATGTTGTGATTATTATATTTTCTAGACTAGATATAGTGCTTTATCATATGATATGCTAAATGTATATATTGTATTGTGTGTATATCTTAGATGCGCAGGAGATAGTGGCAGAAGAGACAGAGTCTTTTCTGCCTTATTTGAAAGAATTCTTAGATAATCAAAGTTAGCATTTTCTATTTTTTTTTTTTTACTTCAGTTTTTTCGAAGTTTATGTTACAGTAAATAAATTTATGAACTAATCTTTCATACATTTTGTTTATTTAGAAAATTTAGAAAGTAGAGTTAGTAAGCAAAATTTCATTATATTACTTTTATGTATATTAAATAAAAAATAATGAGGTTGGCTTTAGTAATTTGTTCATCTATTTAGAAAAATTAGAAGATTTACAAAAGTCCATAGGTGAGTAAAATTGCTTTTATGTTTATTATACACCCTAATTATTTATGTACATCTAATATTAAATGCGTTTTTTCAATTTGAGATTAGTTTTGGACTTTGTACTTTTTGGTCAATTTTTTTAGATATCATTTTAAACTACATTTGTAAGTAACTATATTATGTTTTATGTCTCATAAAAGTTTTAATAAATAATATAATGTAATCACTTATATAGTGACAAATCCAACTTCCTCAGTAACGTATGTTGTTGTACTCACTTATACTTGACTTAATTTATGGATTAATTGGTTTTATTGCATTTTTAATTTTCTTTTATTTATCTCTAGCTGCTGCTTCTTCTGTTACAAGTAAGTTGTTCTATTCACTTATACTTGACTTAATTTATGGATTAATTGGTTTTATTGCATTTTTAATTTTCTTTTATTTATCTCTAGCTGCTGCTTCTTCTGTTACAAGTAAGTTGTTCTATTCACTTATACTTGACTTAAATTGGATTAATTGGTTTTATTGCATTTTTAACTTTCTTTTATTTATCTCTAGCTGCTGCTTCTTCTGTTACAAGTAAGTTGTTCTATTCACTTATACTTGACTTAATTTATGGATTAATTGGTTTTATTGCATTTTTAATTTTCTTTTATTTATCTCTAGCTGCTGCTTCTTCTGTTACAAGTAAGTTGTTATATTCACCTTTACTTGACTTATTACATTGATTGATTGCTTTTATTGTACCTTTTGTTTTTTAATATAGCTACAAATGTGCTTTCCAGTTTAATTAGTTAATGTAATAAGTCAAGTATTAGTGAGTAAAATAAATAAGTTGTTGTGCTCACTTGTACTTAATTTATTACATTATTTGCTTTTATTGTTTTTTTACAGTAGATTTTTTGTAAGTATTACCTTGGTACATAGTTGTATTTATATATAATTTTTTTTTCAGGCTCGAAGTCATGGGAAGAATTCAGAAAGTATCGCTCCCAGCATCCAGGCCCTCTATCTATGAGGGCCTTCCATCGCTGGTGTTTGTATGGGGACGACCATCCCTCCTTTAGATGGAGGGATGGCACCCCATACAACACGGGGAATAGAGCGGATGCTGGGAGGAGAAGACAACGTGGCGCAAAAGTTGTCAATAATTTTTTTACATATTAAAATGTAACGAAATTGACAACTTTTGAGCCACTTCATTTTTTTTTTTGTAATATATTTTTGTAAATTTATTTTTGTGTTGTTTTTTATTTTTCCCATGAATGTTAAATGTTATCAAAGTAAATCATTTAAATAAAGACACCTTTATCAACAATGCTCATTAACTAGAAATAAAAGTCACGGTCATACATTTGATAAAGTTAATGTTAATCTCAAAGGGATTTGGTTTTCACACAATCAAATTCTATCTAGCACCTTCCAGAACTAAGAATATAACTGTGTGGTGTCAGTAGTTTAAAATATGTATAATAAACTCAGAATAACTCAATAACCCTCAACAAAACTATGAACTAATTTTTAAATTCAAGTTGAGCTTTTTTATTTATTAATACCTCCCCTCCTAATAACTCTAATTTTCCTTAAAAAACTAATTTTTTTGTCCTTTGGAGGTGGTTCTGCTATTTAATTAATTGTTGTGATGTTTTATGCAAATAGATTTAGCTCACATTCATGTTGGTCTGTCAGGGTTATGTAAAAATAAAAAAGTAAGTTTCTTATTCGCATTTTTGAGTTTTCAAAAGTATTGATTGCATGACATGTTAATTTGTAATTAATGTGTATGATTATGATTATGCGTTTAAATAACTTTGTTCCATTTTTAGTTCCGTTTCTTATAGCTGACTTGATTATGGCTTACCTAAAGCTTAATATTTATGAAACAATGATTCAATTTAAATTGTATTATAAGTAGCTCTGTTGAATAAATTTTTTTTTTGTAATTTGTACTAAAGGTTATATTTTTATTTTATATCAAGAAAAATATGTTTTTAAGTAAATATCTATATTTTTTTATTTTGGGATTTATTGGTTTAAATGGATATAAAAATCATTTTTGCTTTGTCTTTCATATTTCCTTTTATTATATATGAATAGGAACCATTTATGCTTTAATCACCATTAGCACTCGAAGTTTCCATTTGCATTAAGTATCGATTTTTGGCACACACAACAGGTTTAATAACTTAGGCAGTAAAAACAGCTTGAATGATTTGTTAAGAGTCTTTAAAGAAACGCTTTTACGAAAAGCATTAAATAGATAAAGCTAACTTATTTAAAATAATAAGTCTTTAACCCGTTTTTCTATATCCAAATTTACTTTTTAAATAAATGTTGATGAAAGGGTAAAATATCGTTATAGCCTACGTTAATTTTAAATTCTTTTTAAATTAAAGGAAAGAGTTTTGATACTTATTTAAATAGGGTTAATAAAATATTTTAAATTATATTATATATATTATATTTAAGAAATTATTAAACTAAATTAAATAAGATTTTTAGATGAAACAGTAAAAATAATTGTTTAAAATACGTGCGTGCAAATAATTCCTACAAATACTAAACGTAAAATAACGCTTACAAACACCAAAAGTATGTTTGCAGTGAATAAAGTTAAGTTCAAAGATAAATAGGAAGAAATGTTTAAAACTGTTTCAATGATAACATTTATTTTTAATTACTTTTGTTGTAAGTTGGGATGAAAAAAAAAAGTCACTGGAGTATGAACTCCCGGGGTAAGATGACTATAAATGTCTAAGTGTTGCGCGTCTACCAATTAGCCCATAAACGTATTTTCTATTTAAATTTAAGATTATTTATGACGCATAAGAAGTGTAATTAAAAATTCAAAACCAAGTTTGCAACAACTGAGTTTAAATAAAATCTAATTAGATGTGTATATGTTATGAACGTTAACTAAGGCGTACTTTAACGGCGTCACGTGTTGAATGTTTTAGCATTTTTCTAAGTTCGTAGTCTTTTTTACGTTTTTTCTTATTAAAATTTTTATAATCGGCATAATATTAAAATCGTTTGAAGTTTTTAAAAGAACATTTTAACAGAAATGTTTTTGTCATATCAAAAAGTGAGTATAGTTTTTTATATGTACATTTTTAAACGGTTTTAAAAAAATATTGAGGTAAGGAATAAGTATAGAAAAGGTCGGTGTAGAATAGATTTACTAAGACCCTTAGTTTACGTCCGGATAGCTATAGATAAGTATAAAAATGGTCGGTTCGGTAAAGACCCGTATTTTACGGGTCACCCCAGCTAGTATATATAAATATATTAACTAAAAAAAAATTATTTATGTCAATCCACCAAAATTATTCAAATTATTTAAATTGCCTATATTGTTATGTATATTTATAAAAAATGTGTTATTTTTCTACAGAAAAGTATTAATATGTAATATTGATCTAAGTGTCAGGAAATTATTCTACGACTGAAAGCAAAAATAATTCAAAACTCTTTTTGTTTGTTCTAAATCTTTAAAAAAAAAAAGTGTAAAAAAAAAAAATATGTTTTGCAATTTTGCCTATTGTAATGCCTGTATCAGTTCGCATGCGGTGTAAATAATGTTAATATGTTTCATAATTGGTCTAACTATGTTTATATTACATATTAGTTAACAGAAATATAATTTTTCTGATTATTTTTGCTAAAAAGTACTATTAAAATTTCGAAATTCTGCCAAGTTCGTCATTTTGCGCATTTATTTAAAAATCAGAGTAGATTAGTTTGAATGATAAAATATTAGATTATTATATTGAATGATAAAATATAAAACATTTAGTCGGTGTTCGTATTCTTTTTACAGAACATATTTATCTTTAATATTTCAAAAGTTATGAAAGTTTTAGTAACACCCTCTAAGTAATTATTTTCAAAAAATAACAAGAAGCCGTATGTCCACTCTGAAACAGCCGTGAAGCATCACACTCCTACCAAAAAAAGCAATAGGTTATTAATTAAAGAACCATTAAATATTTTGAAATTACACAGGATGTCGTATATTTATTTTTGTACATAATTAAAAATTTAATACTTTAAAAACAATAGATTTTATCTTTTTTTTTTTTTTTTTTTTTTTTGTTAATTTACCTCCTCAAGGCTGAGAAGGCCACTACAGATGAGGAGGCTACTTATTTGTGGTTATATAACCCTCTCTTAACTCTATAACTCCGAAACACGAACCTTGACGAACAAGGCCGCTGCGCAGAGAAATGAGTTGAGCATGGTACTACCAGGGACGTGGTGGGGATTGAACTCGAAACCTCTCGATTATGAAGCGAGCGCTCTACCACTACACCACTACTGCATTTTGCAGATTAATTTAGTTTACTGGTAGTAAAGAGTTGAAAACAGGTCCTTTCAGAGGTTTTGAGAGGCCTGGGCCAGTTATAAATCGAGACCCCAAGAGGAGGATTTGCATAAAGTTTCTGCAAAATATGATGCAAGTTGGTGTGAAGCCAATTTAAGTTTTCAGATAGATCAGGACCACATAAATCTGTAACTTTTAGAATAAATGCTATATCACTCAGAGGTGTGGCACTTTTGGTGCATTTTATTAAAACAACTAGCCAAGAAATGTGTTAGTCTAATAGTCACACATTTCTTAGGGAGGCCTGGGACTGGGTGGGTATGACTGAACAAGTGAAATGTTACACTGTTATTTTATCTTGAATGTTAAAATTCAGATTTCAAGAGTGTATGATTCATACATAAAAAATTATTCATTGATTTTCATTTATTGGTTTTTTTCAATAGATAATTATTTGCATCACTATAAATGATTAGCTAAATTATGGTCACATTTTGAAAGTGAAATTTATAGAAATACACTATATGTATATACAGGGTTGCCACTGTAATTCTGGAACAAAATTCCCCGATTTTCCCTGATTTTTTCTTATTTTGAAATTTTGTTTATTTTTTCCTGATATTTCTATCATTTTTACTCCATAACTTAGCATTAAAACTTCAGCATTAATTCCCAGACACCCAATTTATACCCCTAAAGAAAACAGATAGCCCGCTTTCTATATATTGGAAATTTTTATATATCTGTTTTAAATGGAAAACTAATAACTTGTTTGATAAAAAAAGGTTAAATATTTTATACCCTTTTAAAAAACATTTGAAATTAGCAAATTGGTCTTTGAAACAAATATAAAAACTAATACTAAACAAAAAGAATGTCAAAATATTAAAGAGCTCAAAACATTTATTCATTTAATAAAATTAATATAAATAATAAATTTCATATAATTAAATATAACATTTAATAATAGTTTGCATTTAATGCTTCATACTTCACTCAAATTTTTTTCCTGCTTCTAACTAATACAACTCACTAACTTGTACTAATACTACTTGATTCAACAACATTATAACATTATTTTCAATTCCTTTTGTTTGCAACTTTCTATTTTCCTCTAGATATTATTAATATTTCAATGTGGCATTACAAACATTCTTTCATTATTAATTTTTACTAGTTGAGCTAATTTGTTAGATATCATGAGATCTTCGATAGTCATTTGTCTTTTTTTCACAAAAGACAAGTGACTTTTCTTTCATGTTTTCACTAAGCATATAAATATTTGTACTGAAGCTCAATTTTTTTCATGTTTTCACTAAGCATATAAATATTTGTACTAAAGCTCAATTTCTTTCATGTTTTCGCTAAGCACATAAATATTTGTACTAAAGCTCAATTATTGCTTGACCATGACTTAACAGAAAAAACTTCAATTCATCGAAACAATTTCTAGGTGTTTCTAACAACTTCGAGAATTGTGTGAAAGCAAGATCACATTTATTTGAAGAGACATGCAAACAGAAAAGAATTAGATGAAGTAAAAGCACTTGACTGACTTTTTATCTGTGCCATTTACCAGCTATTTTTTAAACAACCGATCATTCAAACATTCTACATTGAAATAAACTGTCATTTACATACTTTTCTTTATTATAAAAAAAGAGAATGAAAATACAATATGGTTTAAAGAAACTTTGCAAGTCTTTGTATGATGCAGCTATTTCTACACAAAAAAAGCACCTAATAAATTCATTTAAATTATTAATAATGGTTCCACTCAAACCTACATAAACTGCTTTGAATAAACTTTTTATTTGGTTTATACAGTAAATAAATGACCAGAATAAAAGTTAATTTGTTTTAATAATGATCAAATATAATATATTTGAATAACCTTTTGAGCTGTATAATTAATTAGTCAACTATAAAATATTGTTTACTATAAAACATTTACAAAATAAAAATAAAAAAGTACAAAATTTAAAAATTCCCTGATTTTCCCTTACTTTTAACTAAATCAATCTTTTTTCCCTGATTTTCCCTGATCATATCTAAATTTCCTTGACTTTCCTTGAATTCCCTGATTTCCCTGATTTGGCAACTCTGTATATAAAACAGAATGAATTAGTTTTATTTTATTTTCATGAAGCCCTTTTTTGGTTTTGTTCTGAAAAAGCAGCAATTATATTTGAAAATTCAATTTTCTTGCAATACCACAATTTATAATCAGCATAGCGAGTCCATTTAACTATTTATTTTGTTTTGGTGTGCAATCTACTTTAAAATTAACATCATAGATTCTTTTAAGAAATAAAATCTCATTCTCAAGTTCTTGCAAGATTTCTTTGTCATACTTGTGCTGAAAATGTTGAAAATTTATTAACTTAACTCAATTGAGATAAGTTAAATCTTTTAATTAGAAATTTAGAATATTTTCATGTCTATTTTTTAAGACACCGAAAAAATTGAAGGCTCAGGTCATATGACCCATGTGGCTTAAACTCTGGTAGGGGCTGGTTGTAGACCTATAGTTTAACAGATAGAATCTTACTACAGAACATTTTTTAGGTATAAAAAGTCTGTTTGGTGTATAAAATTAGTATCAAATTAAAAATGCAAAAAATTCAGATGAAATATCCTCTGGGTTAACAAAATATATAAAAAATATATAAAAAAATATTGGTAAAAATCATGCAGAAGTTTGATTTTTATCACAGACCATTAAAAAATGTGTTATTTTAAAAACGTGTTATTTTAAACCTAGATTTCCCCCTCTTAAAAAAAGTAAAATTAAAAAAATTTTAAACAACCTTTTATAATCAGGAACTATTAAATTCCATAAAAAAGTATTTAAAAAAATTAAAGCCAAAATTGAAAAAAAGAAATATAAGTAAAATTGTATTTTTATTTAGTGACGCAAAGTGTTATTATTTGGGCTGCTTTAATTTTAATGGAGTAGTTGTATAGCATTTATACAGGTTAAACCAACCTAGACAACACAACTAGAGAACTGTTTTTTTTATTCTTATTTTCTATATTTCTTTTATTTTTATTTTTACGTACACTGAATCAATTGAAAAATTAAGATATTCTAAGATTGCTTCTTTTTCATTTTTTTTAAGCTTTCTATATTTCATCATAATTTTGTTAACTTCAAGCTTTTATAATATAAAAACCAATTAGTGAGAAATATAAAGCAGAAAAAGATTAGGTATAAACAAAATTTTGAGAAACTTAGGCTGAGATATTTTATAACATTGAGAAACTTGCAACAAATAAACATAAAAAAATTAATGATTGAACATATTAATTGGATTGTGTTAAAGATTGGTATGCTTAATGATTTTTAACTAAATAAATATATATAAAAAGTTAATATATGTCATAAATGTAAAACCATTCACATAACTGAAAAATATCTAATAATTATCTAATAATTATCTAATAATTTCATGGGAAATTTCAACTAGAGCTGCTTTTACATTAGCTACCGTAAAATGGGGTGACTTTGGCCCAACTTTTAAATTTATAAGGCTTAAAAAACTTGTTCAACTCAAAGAAATAAGATTTGATAAATGAATCAAACCACATTTTGCATGGTACTAGTATACCTTTATCTATTTAAGGTGCAGGGGTTTATATGAAAGAACAGATGTTGTTAAACTCTAAAACGAGAAATGGGCAAAAAAATAAAATGTTATTTTATGTTTACATCTGTTGTAAAAAAAAATATAAAATTATAAAAATTTTTATATCAGGAAACTAAAAACTTGCAACTGTGAAATTGCAAGAAAGTAGGGAAGGACATTCAAGAAAAAATCTGGTATTAAGAGTCCTAAAACTGCAGTTATTCATCTGAGGTGTAGTTCTTGCCTGAGTAAAGTTAAAATAGGATTGCATCATAAATGCAATCCAACAATGCTCAGGTAGAAAATGTATATATAACTTTGAATAATTGGCTGTGAAAAGTTGTATAATATATTATATAGAAAACAAGTTTTGTGTCAATTTATTTTTTAGAAATAACATATTAGCTGCATTAGGATATCAAGGTATTAGAAAGCCGTATTATTTTGCATCACTGATAGAGAGATAAGCGAAAGAAATGTAAAGAGCTTCCCTTTCCTAATAAATCTTTCTTAAAATGATAATTTTAATTTAAAAAAACCTTTGCAACTATTTGAACATGTAACCTTTTCAACAATGTAAAGTTGAAAATGTTTTTCCATCAGAATCAAATGTTTCTCCATAGTTTTCTTAACTAAGATGTCAAGGAACAAATGGCTTCTCACGTTATTAAAGAAAAGTTATGTAGTGAAAGTGCTGACACCATTTTGCTAAAGACAGGAGGTAGTAAACAAAAATTTTCTATTGGATCCGGGAATACTACATAAGCAACCAATTTTACTCAGAAAAATCTTCTTTGTATTCAGAATTTTCTTTCCTTAAGTAATCATCAAATGATAAAACTTGCTAATATGATGATGTAAAATCATCATATTAGCAAGTTTTATCATTTTTTTATCAAGATGAGGTAAAATCACAATACTAATACAAATTTAATTCTGCAAAATGAAATAATGCAATTAAAAAAAAATTAATAATTACAGAAATATTGAAAAAAGACAAAACGCTGTATAATTTGGACTGTGTCTCTGATTTCAACTATTAACCTAAGAAAATATTTTATTTGAATTTAAAAACAAAAATAAAACTTTAAAATATAAGAATATAGTTTAAATACAGTTGCGTATTGCAATGATGTAACTGTTTTTGTTAAACTACTCCTGGGTCCTGAATGTGTAGATTCTAAAAATCAGTTGTTTAAAATTACTGTTGACAGGGGACAAGTGGTTTTATTAAATTTTGCCGAAATATACTTGATCTCAATGAAATTTTAGAGAATTACTGAAAAGTTGACGTAGATTATCTTAAAACAAAACCCGCAACAGCTTGCAGATTTTTACATGAAAGTGTAATAAAAATAAAAAAATTTAAAGATTCATCAGTAAATGCTTCATTTCTTCTACTCGTAGCTCCGGAAATCCCAGAAAGATATAAAAATTTTATATCCTGTTCAATCATGTATCTGAATTCTGTCAAACAAAAAAAATTGGCCTTGGAGTTTATTTAGAGCAATCTGGAGAAAGTTTTCACTACCTCTTCAATACTGTCTCTTGGAACTGCAACAAAGTGTCCGCTTATAATTGTAAATATGGAAATAATTTAGTTAGGGCATTATGTTTTTATAATGCAAAACATCTTGTTTCTTTTGGTAATGTTGATCTAAATGTTGATATTTTTTAGTAATTCAAATCATGAATAAATCATTTTTAATTTTATTTTTGTAAATATATGTTAATTTGATTTATGTTCATTTGATGATTTAAAACATGTAATTATCCACTCTTTATCAATATGATAAAACAAAATACCTTCTTATTAATTTCCAATAAATTGTATGTAACTTTTAACTGAAATTGACAATAAAACTTTGAATGAAGACATGGAGGAGCAAAAAATGGTGCTAAAAAAAGGTACCAAAAAATCTTAAAAATACTATAATTACTCAAAAGGAGTTTTTTGATTTGGTGGACTATATACATAGTGATAAGTAAATTATTTATTAGGGTTCGGAAAAATTTGTATGTGCAGATATTTGCTAATAAATTATGCGCATAATTATGCACATAACTTTTTTTCAATTTCAAATCATTAAAAACCGTTCAATTGTTTTAATTAGACAAACAGACCAAAAAACGAATTTTAATTTTAGTTTTCATTAAATTTTTAATTAATGTGCTTTTGAAAAGAAAAACTCATCAATTTTATTAGTGGAATAAAAAGTTAACAACATTTAATTCCACTATCAAATCTCTTTAGTTACCGCACTTTTATAATTCATAACTTTAAGTTGTTAATTATAAAAGTGGTTTAATTTGAAAAACTGAAAAATTTATAGTTTAAGAACTGCTACTTCCTTTAAAATGTAGTCATTTTTGTTGTTTTGTATCCATCAAAACACTATTGGTAGGGGAGTGTGGAGAAGTTGGACACGCAAAATTTAGATTTTTTTATGGTAATTGAAATATCTTTTTTATTTGATGTATAAAATGAACCAAACACGTTTTTACAAATAAACCTTCTTTTTAGACACCAACTCAATCCCCTTAGGTTTCCAGCCAATTATAACTAAGTATATAAATTTTTGCTTTTAGAGAAACCGTGCCATTGGGGTAATGTGGGACAAGTGTGAGTAAAAGTGGGACAAATAAATTTAAAACAACATTTTAACACAAATTATTAAATAGAAACTGATAATATCTTAAAATGACCTAATCGACATAAAATTGTTCAAGAGCTTTCACCAATTGAAATAATCAAATAACTTTTGAATGGCATGCACATATATTTGCCGATATGTGCATAAGTTCAGAACCCTACTATTTATTTTTCAGAAATCATTGACCTTGACTTGGACAAAATTCAAAAAACTAAAATTTAGTTAAGGCTAACCGCGAAATTGAACTATACTAATGTGTAATCATTAAGAAATTGAACCACCCTAATGTGTAGTCATTAAGAAATTAAACCACCCTAACAGTCTTCTCCGTTTGAAATTTACCGCCAGCGCACGAAAAAGTGTTGGCCGGACAGTAGTTATTTGTCTGTTACATGTGCAATTTTAAAAAATGATTGTTTTTTTGTACCTCTTAAATTAGAATTTGATTAAGAAAAAAGATTTGTTACAATTTAAAAACACACTTGAAACTTTTTGACTAGCGCTTAAAAAAGCGCCAGACGTAGTATTGGCGGGCATGTTGGCGAGCGCAAAACTGCAAGCGCGCGAAAACGCTTGTAAAATGGAGGAGACTGCTCTAATGTGTAATCATTAAGAAATTAAACTACTTTAATGTTTAGTCATTAAGAAATCGAACCACCCTAATGTGTAGTCATTAAAAAGTTGAATCACCCTAATGTAAAATCATTAAGAAATTGGACCACCTTAGTGTTTAGTCGTTAAGAAATTGAACTTTTTATAGCAAATATACCAATTAAATATTAAAACTAAATTAATATTCATTCAAAAGTAATTCAAAATTAATACTTTTTCAAAATTTTATAACCCAAATTTTATTCTAAAAATTTTATTACCAAGTATTAATCGAACAGTAGCTGCATCAGCATAAGATGCTGCCCAATGTAGTACTGTGTTTCCAGACATTGCTCCATCATTAGAGTTGACTTTAATCCCACATCGTAGGAGCTGCTCCACTCTGAATATTCTAAAAATATTTATATTCTAAAAAAATTTATTTATTAGGTATTGCCCATAAAGTACGTAGGTTTGGAGGGGAAGAGGAGGTCTGCAAATGGGGTATGTGAGATGGCAGGGCTGTAGGAATATGTGGCAAAGTAAGGAAACACTAAATTAAAAAAATATATTTTACCTTGAAATAAAAAATAATGTAATAATAAAATGAAATACAAAAATTATTATCAATACTTCATATTTGCAACAAAAAAAAACATTCCTAATTTTCTTTCACCTAAGGTTCATGATGACCAGAAAAGTCAGAAAACAGTGTCAAAAATTTCAAATAATAATAAAGAAGTCAGAAATGTAAAAAAAATAATAAAAAATGGCTAACTGCAGTAACGAAAAAAAAAAATTTCAGTCAGGAAAAATTAAAACAGATTTCCATTTCAAAAGTTGAGTTACCAGAAAATAAAGAATTTTGTTAGAGAACAAGAAAACAGATAACAGAAGTCTTCAAAAACTGTAAATTGTACAAACTAGGAAAATATGAAGAGAGGAGAGAATTCCAAAGTACAGATGCGTGAGAAAAAAAAACCTGATCAATAAAAGATTGTTCTTTTTTATAATACTTTAAATCCAAATTCTACTTTTAACACTTGTAGTTAAACTGATGCATGGACAAACTACTTGTAGTTATAAACACTGATGCATGAAAAAACCATTCTACTTGGCCTGCCTATCTAACTTAAACAACTTATGGCTTAAACTTATGGCATTTCAGAGGAACAACAGTTTCTAAGAATAGTAATTAAATTGTACAAACATACACATTTTATGAAGTCTAAAAATTTACAACACAAAATATTCAAAAAATTGTCAACATATTAAACATATAAATGTTATTGCTCCTGATAAGTCCAAAGAAAATAAATTTTAAAATAGAAATGATATAGGGTGCAATTTTTGGGAAGAAGCTCTTGTACATAGAAGCATTCAAAAATAAATATTCTCACACTTTTTTAAAATTTTTAATTGTAATTCTTAGGTAATTATGTTTTTAATTAATTCTAATTATGTTTTTTACTTTTTTTTTTATTGATTATTTACTTTTATTATCATTTTATTGCTTATTGTATTTATAATAATTGCAAATTCATAAAAAATTGTCTAATTTTTCTGTTCAAGTAAACAACTTTTTTCCTGTTCCATTCAGCATAAAATTTACCATAAGAAGAAAGCCACAAGATAACAACAAGTCTGGAAACAAAACCTGTTGGAACAACCTGTTTAAAAAATAATTTTTTAAATTGTACTTGTAATATCTTTATAAAAACCAAAATGATATTTTGCCGTTCTTAACTTCTTCATTCTTGTGATGCTGCCTAATCTTGACTATTACAAATTAAAAAGTAAACAAGAATTTTAAAATACTAATTACTAAACAAGTAAAATTTAAAATTGGTGGGTGGCAAAAATGGACTTCGCACTTCACAACAGCATAGTTACTATTTCTATAAAGTGAATATTTCCATTAATTGCATTTTCTTGGTTGTTGTGCATTGTAATTAAAAAAAAAAATTAAAAAAAAGTCTTTATTTCATTTTTAAATTATTTTACTAATAACCTTTTCATCTTTTACAAAAAATTTTTTGTAAAATTTTTTTATTAGATATTCTTTATTGTTATCTAAAAATATAAAAAAATATTAGTTACCTTGACTGTGAAACAGCTTGCAACAACTCGCCAATATAAGCATTTTTCACAGATTCTGTACTACAATATTCATATGGATTTTTTCCATCATTATTTTTCAAAAGAACATTAGATCCAGCTGAAAGAAGAGCTCTAACAATGTCTGCATAACCCATCTAATTAAAAAAAGAAAATTAGATATAATCTATTGCATAAATCATATAAGTATTTTAATTTGTATAATAAGTTTTGTAAAACCTATAAAATAATGTTTTATAAAAATTTCCAAAACTTAGTTTAAAAAAAAAGTTATACTAAATTAAGACTTACTCTGGTTGCATGATGTAGAAGGGTACCAGAGTCTGTGTCCATATGACTAAGCATAATTGACAGTAAATCTATGTACTCCTCACTATCATACTTATTAGTGACTTCTTTTTTGTCTCGCTCTTCTCCATCACTATCATAAAAATCCTCCTCTCTTACTAAACAATTAAAAATAATAATGAAAAACTTTTACTATATTATAAAACTTTAAATACTTTATTATAAAAACTTATTTAAAAGCCTATATATTATTTTTTATTTTAAAAATATATTTATTTAAAAATCCTATAATACTGCCAGCCTTTTACTTTATTAAAAGATTTTTTTCTCTTTAAACTAAGTTTTTATTTAGATGACTTCTTAACTTCTTTTAGGGTATAAATCAAAACCTCTTTTGAACATTGCATAAATCAAAACTTCTTTCGGATGTTGTATAAAGATTTAAGATGTCATACTCATGTAAACACAACGTCTTTGTGATTTTTTTTGAAGAAGATTTTGGGTTGAGTAAGACAGTATTTCTATTTAAATTTCCTTTGTCACTCATTTTTATTAAATCAATAACAATAAAATTTTGAAACAATTTTTTCAAATTTTTCTATTCTAAAAGTAAAAATTTTAATTTTATCCAATACTCAATTTCTTTAATGCAAATTTAACAAAAGCTTTCTTACAAGACTGAGCTGTTGAAAGTATGTGGCGGACAATATCAGTGCGATTAGCATTAATTGCTGATTTAATATCATTAAAAGACTCCAACACAACAGGATCCACATCATCATTTAAATTTTTATCCATGACTCTTATTTATATGTTTAACTAATAAAAATCTCTAAATGAAAAATTTTAAACAAATTTTAACAGTAAATTATATATATACACACAAATACAATATACATATCATATAAAATAATATTATTCATATAAATATTATATTATTCATATTATATTCATATAGATATTATATATCATATATAAGTATATATATTCATATAAATATTAGCATCTAATATTTATATGAATATATAAGTATATATATTCATATGAATATTAGTACATATATGTATTAAATGAATGTAGACATTTAGAACTAGAATGTTATATTATCAAAATAACTTCTATACAAATAAATTCATTATATCACTTTCATTTTGTCATTTATTTTCTTCTTTTAAATAAAAAAAAAAAACTTGTCATTTCTATTATATTGTGATGCCATCTTAAATGAAAGATTGTATATAAAAACTTCTTTTCCAAAATAGATCTCTTTTATACACACTACCAACCCACAACATAAACCACCAAAGTTTGGTGGTTTAAGTTGTGATTTAAGTAAGACTTAAATCTAAAGTGAAAAATGTCTAGATAGGCAGTAAATATGTTTAAAGATTGATAATAGAAAAAAATATATTGATACTTTTCTTCATTACTATTTTTTTTCTAAAAAACTTAGGTCTGCACTTAAACACACACAAAAAAATGCAGACTAAATCCACAACAATTATATGTATGCGTGTGTACATTTCCAAAATATTCTACAGGATAGGTGCAAAATTAAATTTATTTAATACCAAATAAAATAACATAATGTCACATTAAACATTAAACAAAACTTACTATGCAACAAAAAGCTCACTCTGCTACAAAAGATATAAATGTTGTAACCTGAAGCACCTGATTTCAAAACTGGCCTGAGTAATTTCTATACATATAGTTTTCTTAGCTACAGTAGAAACAGAGTGATGATGTCATTAAGATTCATTATTTTCTTAATAAAAGTCTTTCTAAATTTTCTTAATAAGTCTTAATAAGTCTTTAAGTTTTTCTAAATAATTGTTTCTAATTAAATTTAGACAAATATCCCATTAAAGACTTGTTATTTGTTAGCAAATATCCCATTAAAGACTTGAAATATTACCTTGATCAGCTTTTCCATTGGTATTCAACTAATCTATCTGCAGAAGTTTGCTAAATTCTCACATTGTGGCTAGGTCTCACCTTCCTTGATATCTTTGCACAATGTACAAAATTTCCTGGTAAAATCATCAGACAAGTTACCAAGGTTTTCTGGAAAGAAATCAAGATGAGAATGCAGAGAATTGAGTTTTAGAAACATATTATATCACTTGGAATTGTAGTGATGAAGATGATCATTTATAATATCAAACAAAATTATCTGATTTGTGAAATCCCAGAAAATTAGATGTTATTAACTCAAAAACAGACAGGTAGCAAGTTCAGTGTGCTTTTTGGGTGTTAAAACACTGATCTGTGTTTTTAAAAAAGTGTTGAATCTGATCTGTGGACCAGTAAAAAAATCAACACTCAACTTGGTCACACTGATGCTTTGGAATTTGAGACATATATGTTGAAATCCTGGCTCATCTTTATATTTATGTTTGAACAAACCTTTTTATAAGACTTAATTCAATATGCAAAGCTTGTATAATTATAATGGACAGATCAACCAAAAGCAAATCTTTGATATTGCGGATGCCAGGAGTAAACTCTTTCCTAGCATTCTCTGCAGTTATAGTAGTTGGCGATATTTCTACTATCCGAAAGGTAAATACTACATGCTTTGTTCACCATTTGCCTATACCACTGATTACACATGATCAAGCACACATGGTTACAATGTATTTTAAAATCCTGAACTGATATGATTTTGGTGCCCAAAAATAAATTTAAAACAAATTTTTTTAATTTTAAAATTAAAAAACAAACATTCTATTCAAATAGAAATTTTTTTTGTTGCATATTGCTATTAGCTATTAGAAACAATTAAAATATTAGTATTTACTATTAATATTGAAAAAACCTCATGTAAATTTTGTTAGTATTCTACAAATAGAGTGCTATACATAAATATATATATATATATATATATATATATATATATATATATATATATATATATATATATATATACACACACACACATATATATATATATATATATATATATATATATATATATATATATATATATATATATATATATTTAGAATTTTTTTATTTTTATCTAAAAAATAAAAGATATTTCAGTCTATTAGATTCTGTAATTTTTAAAAAATGATAAAATCTATAAAGCACAAATTGATTCTGTGGTTTTAAAAAAATGATAATATATATATATATATATATATATATATATATATATATATATATATATATATATATATATATATATATATATTATCATTTTTTAAAAACCATATATCAGTTATCAGAAGTAGGTTCAGTATTCAGCAATGCCAGTGTTTGAGGTCGGCAAATAAATTCCAACCTCATTTCTATGTTTAATGGTTTTTATCAACCCTTTTGTGTCAATTTTTTTTTTTGCTCATTTGATGGCAACCTCTAAAAGTTTGAGGTTAACAATTTATTGTCAACCTCATTTTTCTTAATTCTGAGAGTTGATCCGAGGGCTAATATACATATATGTGCATATATATATATGTGTGCATATATATATTATGTGTGCATATATATATATTATATGTGCATATATATGTTGGTTCTGAAAACAACTTTTTTTTCAAATGACTGTTGGCATCCCCTGAATATGTTGTATATAATAAAAAAAAGCTGGATTTAAAAACTTTTTGAATAAAAAGTATTTTAAGGGGTTGCAACCAACCCTTAAACATTAAATAGGTCCCTAATATTATTTAAAAAAAAAATTTTATGTTGGTAAGTATGTCATGTTGGGTCTCAAATGAAGCAAAATTATATAAAAATTTCAAAAATAATATTCATTTTATAAAAAAACATTGACAAAAAATTATGAAAATAATTACGTAATAATTAAAAAAACAAAATACCCTATTTTTCATTTTTAGTTAAAAAAAAATGTAATTTTCCGTTAACTAAAATCTAAAATAAAAATTTAATTATAAAATGAT
>NC_061160.1:56405764-56523264 GCF_022113875.1 Hydra vulgaris
ATATTTGGAAGTTGCAAAGCTAATCGAACCATACTCGGTAACAATTTTTTAAACAAATAATCTCTTCCTCTATCATCAAGATAAATATTGCAATAGCTATGCCAAGCTTCAAAATTCCATTTATTTTTGTAATGATGATTATACTTTAAGACTGCATCTTCAAGATCTTTCGATGTTTGAAATCCTTTTAACAGTGCTTCTTCAATTAAATCCCATCGCTTTTGAATTTTTTTGTCAGATGTAGGATAAAGATTTTCATCAGAACAAGGCATTCTGACATGAGTTTTATCCCAATAATCTTTATAATATTCAGGGTAAGGTTGTGGAGCTTTATTACCTAATGAATGAACATCAAACAAAATTGAATGATTATCAGAAGGTTTAAGGTGAGGTAATGGTCTACTGCAACAAGGCATACGGTTAAAATAGTTTGGAATATCAACTTTCGCATTTAAATGTTGAAGTCCAGATATTTCAATAATCTCTTTATCTGCATCAACTAAAATCATGGAAAGAATTTTCTCTGCTTCTGACTCTTCAAATGCTGACATATTTTCAGTTGAGAAACTTTCTTTGTGCTCTTTATTGCTAACAGTTGATCCTAAAATTAAAACAAAATTATTTCAAGCTTTCATTTTAAGCAAAAAAACTTTTAAAACTGCTAAAAAAAAACTTTTTAATTTCATTGATACAAGGTGTTATTTTTTTTTTAACATTAGATTTAAAATCAAAAAATTCAATATAAGATTTGAAACCAAGATTTAAATTAATGTGAATTAATTTATTTATGTGAAATTAATTTATTTGAATTAATAAATGTTTAAAAAGATCAGGCTTAGAGCATAAACACATAAAACTAAATTATAAAAAAATAAATGAAGTCTTAATGAAAAAAAAAAAGATTAATAGTTTAAAGAGTTGTAATAGAATCTATTTGTATCAGATATCTTTGTAATTTACCAAGAGCACATTTGTCCCTATCTATATCATCTAGTAATTTATTTTGTTGCTTTTTTAATGCGAAACATTTATATAGACTTAAAAGGTCTCAGAAAAAGTTTTACAGGCTTCTTTAAAAAAAAAATTAAAACAATATTAATAAAAAATTAAACTTTAGAACAATATTAACAAGAGTTAACAACTTGTATTACTTATGTTTTTTTGCACAACAACTTTTTTTACACAACAAACTTATTATATTTATAAATTTAATTGCTATACTCCTTTCTATTCAGATGGTTTCATCAATGGCCTATATCTGAATCTAATTTTAAACTTTTAAAAATCATAGAGTAAAAAATTTTGATTTTCAGTCAACAACTTTTGCTACATGCAGAATGAACTACTAATTTTTTAGCATATTGAGATTTTAATTTACAAAATTTTTCAACTGTTTTTCAGTCTTAATACAATTTCTATTCTAGTATATATATCTTCACTTCCAACAAGGTTGAAAGCAAGCACTATTAGAGTTGGAAGTTACTGGAAGAGGAAAGATGAAGTTTACAAAGCAAGATAACAATTAACAGATCACTTAAAAGATTGCAAATTATATAAATCAACAAAACAAGATGAAGAGAACAAATTCCAAGTAACTGATGTTCAAGAAAAAAAACGAGATGAATAAGAATTTTTGGAGCATTTAGGAGTCACAGTAAAAGGATGAAACTTAATTAAATGACAAGTAACACAAGAATGAATTTTAGAAGATGGCACATGAGATGCTAGCTCTTTAGAGCACCGCCCATAGTATTTATAGAAAAAAGAAAGAGAAGCAAAATTACGACGATGTGACAATGGTTGGAGGTAGGCTGTAAAAGCAGGTCCAACTAAGTTTACAAATGTATTTTTGTACCTTGTCTAAAAAAGAAAAGGCATCATTCGAAGATACATTACAGATATGGCAACAGTATTCCATACAAGGACAGATTTGAGATTTATAGAGATAAAGAATAGAATCCAGAGTAAGAAAGTGGAAAGCATAGAGATGTGAGTCATTTTTTTGGTTCTTGTTTTTTTTTTTCAAAAAAATTGTTTTTTGGTCAAAAAACCAACTGCTTTGTTTTTGTGTTTTTTAGTTTTTTTGAAAAACTACTCTTTTTCTTTCTTTAAACACTTAAATAATTTAAAAAACTTGTTTTTAGGTCATATTGGAATTGTTTTTTTTAAAAGGGCGAACTTGCTTAAGAAGTGTTGAGCAAATTCGCCCTTTTAAAAAAAAACAATTCATTTATTAAAGGGGTTATTTTTATTCATTCCTCTATTTAAAATACCATCTTACAAGTATTGTCTTTAATGTTCTTTAGGTAGCAGAACCTCACAGAAATCAAAAAAATTTCCCAAATTCTTTTTATAGTTATTTTTAATGAAGAACAGAGATTAGTAATATGAAAACTTATTGTTCTTGTAATTTAATTTAGCTTTTAAAATAACTATATAATAAAAACATAATTTTTTTAGATTTTCCAAGCTACATCCAAGGTAGCTTGGAAAGTAACAAAATAGCAACAGGTTTATTTGTTGGTTAGTTAAATTAGCTCAAGTCAGGTTTTGGAAGCATTAAGCAGATTTCTAATCAAAGTAATCATATCATTTAGTTGTTATGTTATTAGAACATAATAATGAGTAATAATAAAAAAGTAGTCTGTGGCCACACCAGAAAAGAAAAAACTGTGAGCATTTTATTTTAGCCAGCAAGCCAGGTGAGCAAATTCTTTTTGCAATAATATTATGTCAAAAAGTGGAACACAAATGGCCATTCATATTAGGAAATGTAAAAAATATTTTTAAATGATGACATGTTAAGAAAAATTATAACAGAAACAACACAAAGCGAAATAACACAAAGTAAAGCAACATACAAATTTAAAAACCTTATTTTAAGTAAGCATTGTAACAACATATTTCAAGTAAGCATTGTACAAATTTCAAACATTATTTCATACGCTTTAAAACATAAAGAACCAATTTCTAAAAGTGGTAAATCTGTTTAATGTTTGATAGCATAAAACAATCTGAAAAAAAATCAAAATATTTTTTTTTGCATAGTATATTTAGAATATTTTGCATCTATTCAGAGCTAACCATGCAAGTGGGTCACCCATGACAAGGGTTGAATTAAGCAATCACAATAAAAAATATCTGGAAAAATATCTGGTCTCTAAAATTTAAGCAATATCTTCAAAATCAACCAATAAAAACTTTTAATTGGTTGATTTTAAAATTTATGCACATTTTTACAAACCATTATTAACATTTACATTTAACTTCACTTACTAATTAAAGCTTATTAACTTCACTTACTAATTAAAGCTTGAAATGATTAAAAATTACAAAATGATTAAAAATTACGAAATGATTAAAATTTACAAAATGATTAAAAATTATTTTAAAATATTTTTGAAAACTTTGAAATTTTAAAAAATTACGAACTTAAAAAGACAAAGTTATTTTTTTAAAAAACTTTTTTTGCCACTCTTTGAAAAAAATGTTTATACAACTTAAAAATATAACTTTTTTTTCTTTTCATTAATTTGATTTCACTTTTCAATAATTTAAATAAAGTATGTTTATTTATTAAACAATAAATAAAAGTAATTTGTAAAAGCGTTTAGATAAGATAAGTTTTAAATTAATTTTTTTCTAATGCAATTAAAAACGTAAGAAAAAGTAGTTTAAACT
Organism: Hydra vulgaris; assembly: GCF_022113875.1. Classification (NCBI taxonomy): domain Eukaryota; kingdom Metazoa; phylum Cnidaria; class Hydrozoa; order Anthoathecata; family Hydridae; genus Hydra; species Hydra vulgaris. The sequence goes on from NC_061160.1 coordinate 56,409,446, forward strand.
TCAAGTTTTTTTAGTTTTGTTTTAAAGCTAATTTATTTTCTTTTTCCTAAGAAATTGTTTTGCTTATTCTTCAATTTTTTCAACTCTTTTCCTTGTTAAAGTTTAGCTTCACGTTTTTTTTTTCAGCGCATTTCTGAAACATTTAAATCATCAAAACATCTAAACACTTGTGGCCAAGTTGTAAACAAAAAAATCATTTGTGTGGTCAGTTATTGCGTTCGGTTGCACGCCATTCCTGCCCATACTTTATTTTTTGAGAATTTAATTCCTGTCTGTCAAAATGTCCGATTACTTTGTAAATTGAACTGACAATCTGAGGTTTTAGCCAGACAATGTCCGACTGTTATATTGAGCCCTGTAACTAGGATATATATTTTTAAAAAGTATAGAAAAGGTCGGTGCGGAGTAGACTTACCCAGACCCTTTTTTTTACAGGTACGGTTAGCTAGCTATATAAATAATTTAAAAATTAAAACTTAAAAATTATTTACACTTTGCGGAAATAAAGGAGTTTTTAACTTTGTATTGATATACTTCATCATTGCTTATTTTATGAAAATCACTGTCTTCAGGTTTACTTAAATCTTTATTTTTCAAGAATAATAATAAATACAGTTTTTTTTTAAATTTAAATAAATAAAAAGTTCTTCATACTAAAAACTTTTTCTAATTTTATAATTGAACAGTTTGTCAAGTATTCACATTAAAGTAATAATTTTCAGGTTCATCAAGTATTCTGGTGAATACATAGCAGATGAAATACAGAGGGTATTAAAAGAAATTAATTCTAATAAAGTCTTGGTAATATAAACAGACAATGCAGCAAACATGAAAACAGACAATGCAGCAAACATGAAAAAGATATGGAAATTTTAAAAAAGAACTACCCTTTTCTTAAATGCTATGGGTGTATATCTCATGGTTTCATTTTGTTTTTTAATGATTTATAAAAATGCCTTCTCTTTTTGTATTAATGTCACAAGCAACAGATATAAGGAAATCAAAAACTCTCTCATATAAAGTACAATATTTGAAGAAATTCAAAAATATACAGTTACTTTAAACATGTCAAACTTAAAACTTACGGTAAACACTAGGTAATTGTTGTTTTTATACCGTTAATTGAAACAGTTTTATATTGTAATCTTTTTTTATTTCTAATTTTATATTATTAAATTAGAATATGTGAATAAAATCTATTTATTAATAAGTGGGGTTCCACTGTGGCGTGTCTTGAAAGTATACGGAAAAATAACCTTGAACCATTCTTTAAAATCTTGAACCATATTCAAACTGTGTGTTTTAAATTCTACAACAACAAAAAATAGCTTGTTATTAAATATTTTTTGGGATAAGGTTCAAGGATTTTTAAAGCTGCTAGCACCAATAGCAGATGTAACCAAGGTAACAGAAGCTGACAGCCCAATGTTGCCGCCTGTAGTTGAGATCTTTTATAATTTAGAAAATAATATTATTTAAAACATAGTACGCAGCCCTTTAACAAAAAAATAAGAAGTAGAAATAAAAATACTATTTTCTAAAAGAAAAAAAATTTTCTTAACAAAAATTAATTCTACCACTAACCTACTTGACCCCAAATATCATATTTAAATGGCAAACAAAAAGTTAAATTATTAGTAACCATTTATGCAAAATCTCAATTTTTTTAACATATTGATGCATGTGAAGTAATCTATTCAATTGCTGTAAACTCACATAGATATTTTTATGTCTGATTTAGCTAACTACTAATCAGACTCAACCAGGAAGGCGTGCGTTTTCACGCCATAATATGACCACTAGGGTGTTCCAAAAAAAAAAAAAAAGCTCACCACTGATTCCCATTCTACGTGACTAGTACTAAAAAAAATTGACTACTAAGTACTAAAAAAAATTTGACGGTTTTATTTTGACAGGAAGTGCTATATGTAAAATCTGAGTTTTACTGTTTTAATGTTAAGCTGGCTTAACATTAATAGAAAACACAATTTTTTTACATTTTAGAAAATTAAAACAAAACAATTAAATGCGTATAAATCATTTCCAATTGTTTTCTACTATTTAACTTGATAGATTATATTTATAAATATGAAAATATAAAAACAAAAAACAAAAAAAAACAACATGAAAACTAATATTTATTAGCAAATTTAAGATTTTATTGTGGTGAAACATTTCTCAAAAAATACAACTTTTTGAACAGTTCCAAACTCCTTTTTAGTCATACTCTTAGTCAAGTTTTTTCTAGACTTTTTACTACAAAAAGTACATTTTGAAGGTGATTTTCATCTCTAGTAACTGAAATAAAATCTTTAATGAGCTTAATGTTTCTTTCTGCACCATCATTTACAACAGATATGTTTTTGATCCATGCAATAAAATCTAGCAACTGAGGATGGTTAAAAACATCTATAGTATTAAGATTATTATTGGGCCATTCTTTTATACTTGCTCTTGATATTTTAAAATGTTTGAAGAGAAGGTAGCTTTGCTCGGAAATCAACTCAGTTAGCTCTGTGGTCTCTCCAATCTGTACATTTGATGGTTTACAACGCTGAAATTCATTTGGCTCTTCAAACTCAATCAGAGCTAACAGCATTCTTAGCTTTGTTTCAGAAGGAACTTTTTTATCCCCAATATCTTTATCCCTGCTCCATTGACTCTGTCTGTATTGCTTGCAGTTGTATCACAGCATATACTCTTCTGCTCTGCTCTTTACATCTTTAATATTCTAAAAGATTGTGCACTTGTTCTGCTTGGTCAACTCCCTTTGAAGAGGGACATTGAACAACACCTAAAAGATGGTCTTCCGTGGTATCGTCATCCGAGGAACTCACTGAGACTGCAAGTTGCTCAATTTTTTGAATAATGTTAAGCCCAGTGGTAATTTGTTCCAACAGTTTGGTATCAAAATGAAGAATAAGCCGCCTGCCTTTAAGATGATTAGTTATTGAAATCCCCTCCAAGTCTCCTTCAAGTTCTACATATTTGAACTTTTTTCTATGAAGTGTGCTTTGTGAAAGCGGTATATCATTAATATCTATACCTCCAGCTTTAAATACTTCACTTAAAATTGCTAGATGAGGTTGTACACCAACATTGAACCTTGTTGCTGGAATAGCAGTACATTCAATGAGCTTTTTAACACTCACTACTAGATTTATCCTCTCTCCAGAATTGTACCTAGATATCATTTTATAATACTTTTCTACCTATTTATATCAATTATATACTTTTCAATAAAACAGTTTTAGCTTGTGAAAATTACAACTATGTTATTAAAATAATACTTTTTCCTCGCTGATTTCAGAGTCCTCGCTTGGCTTTTCTTCTTCACTATTGAATTGAATCTCTTCTGTCGTGGAGTCATGTGACAACAAAACATCATTGATATCTTTTACGTTTTTTTGTCTCTTTAATTCTTTCTCTCTCAACTTATCTAGCTTGTTCTTTCTCCTGTTTGCATCCAGTACTCTCCTATTGTAGTCTTCGTCAACGTTTGTTTCCATATATTCTTTCCTATCCAACTTTTGGTCTTCATAAAAACTAAGAAATAGTTAATTCTATTAAGACATTTATAAATAAATTAATAATTGTTCTAGTTTTTCCTCGAAGATGGCCAAACCTCTGTTCTCAATCTATCAGCAAGAATATCTTTCTTAAAATTTTTAGTGGAGATCAGGTTTTCCCAGGAAAGGTGTGCGGTCGCACGCCTTGTTTGTCCATGCATAGAACAAATTTTTCTGACTAACTGACCACGTTTTATTATTATGCGTTTCAAGAATTCGCGCCAAAACAAAGCTAAACGAAAATACCGCAAAAATGCAAGCAATCTTAAAGTAAATAACAGAAATCTGTTTGTGCTTTAAAATTAAAAAATTAATGTATATTATTAAAAAAAAATTTACCTACATTTTATTTATTTTTTTTTTTAGGGTGGTAGTTATTTTAGCTATGAAAAATCAAATCAATAAGAAAAATCAAATCAAAGAGAAAAAGGTTAATGTTTAAAGAAAATAAAAGGACCTTTTAATGTAAATTTGTTTATGACTTTTATCAGTCAGTAATACTTTAAAATTCACGATAGAACTATTAACAATTTTTAAATGTTTCGTAAATACATTTAAATGTTTAAGTGTATTGATTTAAAAGTTTGAATGTATTGATATGCAAGAAAACACGAAAACGATTGCTATTTATTAGTAAAATATGTTGTTGTTTTTTTTAAACGAAAGAAAATTTTATTGTCAAACGATTGAGTTGTTTATTTTGCAATCATTAATTGACATTGTGAACGAGTGTTAATATATAATAATGTCCCGAAGGAACTGTTTTCGTAACAATGACAACAGAAGCAATGCAATTATTTTTTTAACTTTTTTCGTAATTACAAAATTATGCAATTGAATAATTTCAACGTAATAAAAGGCGAGCATTGACTCACATTAAAATTTTGTTATGTTTAAAATCTGAAATAATATATTTAATAATTAAAACAGTAACTTATTTTCTTGTCAAAGTATTGGGGAATAAAGTCAACGCCTTTACATAAACTTGCGTAAAAACTAAAGTAAATGAAAAAGTTTAACCAAATTTGTCTAGCGTAAATAATGAATCAGCTTTTTAATACATTGTCTGATAAAGTTCATGAATAAATTACGTATCTTTCCCAGGAATAAATTACGAAGATTAAATTACGAAGTCTGATAAAGTTCAGAATAAATTACGAAGTCTTTCCCAGGAAAGGCGTGCGACCGCACGCCTTTCCTGGGAAAGCCTGGTGGAGATGTCAAAAAGTTGATAGGATTCTGTGAGAAAATCTTTCTCTAACTTTGATCGCTTATCAAGGCTGCTGTTCCAGTTTAGAGAAGACAATTTCTTGTATTTTAGATTAACTTTAATGATTTTGGTCTATATTGTACCCAGAAATCACAAATTTCTTGCCAAACCCAGCATTATCCCAAATTTTAATCCTAGTTACCAAGCAAGAGTTATCAGGATCTGTACAAACACCATTTTTACAAACAAGATCCTTGGATTTCAATTTCAATTTGCAACCAACATTAGTAGAAGTGGGTTTGTATTTTACTTGTGACTCGCGAAGGATAAATTGATAGTATCTTAGAATATGACCATTAGATGGAAGCTGCCTCTAAGGTAAATCCCTCAGTGGGTACTTCAATAGGTAAATATACCTCAACCTTTCTGTATTTTTACGTTTTTTCTTATTCTGTCCTATCATCTTTTTTTTAGCTGTTCTACCCATTTTTATATGAATTCTGAAATAATCAGTTTTTTAACTAAGTTTATACTAAATTTTGCACATGCAATTAAAATTCTATGCATTAAAAACTTGCATTTAAATCTGAAATTATTTAAACACTTGCATTGAAAATCTATGAAGTCGTTATTCCCTCTTGTATCATATTTTATATAAGTTTACCGTTAAGGCTTTTATAACCGTTTACACAAGAATTTCTTTGTGCATAAATTAGAATTCCTTCGTGCACAAATAATTCCATTTAGAAATTTTTTCCTTAAAAAAAAATTCCTAAATGGAGTTATTTATGAACCAATCCATGAGGAATTATACCAACTAATAATACTGTCCAGAGGGAATTATATCAATTGCTAACAATGTTCATAGGAAATGATTCTATTCTTTAATAATGCCCTATGGAAATTATTTGTGTACCAATTATTACATCATATTAAAACCTATTGAAATACTAGATAGCGCTGCTTTTATGTAAATACATATGTACAATACCGTAAAACTCAGAATTTATATCTATCACTTCTAGTAATTAAAAAATAAAAATAAAAAGATTTTGGTATTTATTTAGGACCTATAGAATGGGGAGCAAAGTGGAGAGCACATTGAAATTTTTAAAAAAGTATGTTTTTGGGACACCCTAATGACCACGCAAAAAACTCTGATTTTAAAAACTTGATGTTTTGAATATTATTATTGTATTATTCATTAATATTTTTGTAAAAAATCATTAGCAGTGATTTATAACTTTATTTAAATGGGTCTCAATAATATAAAAACATAAGTTAAGATCAAAATTATTTAATTCAAACAGCTTTCAAAAAGTTTTTTTTTCTTTTTTCTTCTCAACAAAATATTTCTTTTTTTTGAGTTAATTAACTTTAATGATTCTTATATAAAGTTTTTTAAAAAGACCGCCACTGTTTAAAGTCATCGCTTATAAAATTTAAATATTTTTTTTTTATAATTTTTACTTTTTTTAATTTACTTATAAAAAAATCTTTTATAATTAAATAATATAAATGAAAATTTATACAACTTTCAATAATAATTTAACTAAAATCATTAGCTACTTTATTTAAAAGCAATTTGCTAATATTAGTAGTAAAGATAAACGTGTTGAAGTTATTTATTTTCAACAAAATTAAAAACCCATTTTTTTAGCACATTTGTTAAAAACCGTCAAAACAAAATATTATTTAAGTAGTAATAAAGACTTGAAATCACACGCCTTCCTGGCCAAGCCTATTGACATAAGGGAGAAGTTTTTCAAAAAGTTTTATATGAACAAATTTAGGCTTTACATCTGTAAAAGTCAAAAAAAACAAAAAAAAACTCCAAATAAAAACAAAAAATATGCTTTTTTTTGGTGAAAAAAAAAATTAATGTAGTACATTACACTTTAACTACAACTTAAACTTTGAACTATAAAATAAGCAAATTATAACATTAACTTACGCTATTTTAAACTCAGCTAAACTAGAAAATTATAAGATAATATTTAAATATGAGAGATAATATGTTTATTTTTTTTCGCGATTAGAATTTTTTGCGGTAATTATAAGAAGATCTGAATTATTGAGATAACGATTAGCTGAAAAAAGCTGAGTTTTATCTGAATTAAAGTTTCCCAGCCACTGAGACTCCCATGCTGTAGCAGAAGTGAGATCCATTTTAAACTCAAATACCCCTCCAAGCAATCAGTGAGTGTTGACTTTATATTAAGACTAGAATAAATGGTATTTCTGTAGAATTGTTTTGGCGATAGATATGAAAGCAATGGATAAAATTGGAAATTGCTGCAGCACAATAAAAGAAAAACCATGGAGAAGAGGAAGACTTCAAGTGAATCCAAGAAGGTAAATAAGAAGCACCTTTGTCAGCAGGAAGACAAATAAGTTCTACCCAAAGGCCATCACAAAAAAAAATCATGGAAACAGTTCCAGTCTGCTTTAAGGTAGTTGTAAGAAGTATGATGATAGGAGGATCCTGATGATGAAGAAAGAAATTATAGTTTTAAAGAGATCAAACCATAATCAGAAGCACCTAAGGCTGAATATAGAGAAACTAAGCACTGACTAGAATCAGAAACAAGACATAATTCAAGTACAGAAGGTAAATAATTCGGAAAATTGTCTGGAAAGCGAGTTAAATTGTCTAGAAAGTGAGTTGGAAAGTTGACTATTTGTGTTAGAGATTTTTAAACAAAACCAAACCATTCAGTGCAATAAACATTAAGTTTTTATTTTTTATTTTTTTTAAACATCTTTGCTTACAACAAGGCTGCAAGCAACCACTAATTAGAGTTGGAAGTTACTGGAAGAGAAAAGACAAAGATTGTAGAGCAAGATAAGGATTGAAAGACAACTTAAAAGATTGCAAATTATAAGAATCAGGAAAGCATGATGAAGGAAGCGAATTCCAAAGAACTGATGTTCAAGGAAAAAAACTAGAGGAATCAGAGTTTTGTAAGCACTTAGGAACAGTCACAGAAAAAGAATGAGACTTAATTAAATGACGAGTAACAAAAGAATGAATTTTAGTAGATGGCACAAGAGATGCTAGCTCTTTAGAGAAGTGCCCATTATAGTATTTGTAGAAAAGAGAAAGAGAAGCAACATTACGACGATGTGATAATGGTTGAAGATTAGCTGCAAGAGCAAGTCCAATTATGATGCCTTTCTCTTTTAGACAAGGTGCACTTTTGCACCTTGTCTAAAAGAGAAAGGGCATCATTAGAAGATTTGCCACAGATATGGGAACAGTATTCCATACAAAGCTGGATTTGAGATTTACAGAGATAGAGAATAGAATCCAGAGTAAGAAAGTGTCCAGCTCGATAAAGAGATGCAACTTTAGCCGATGCTAATTTTGCAACGGATTTGATATATGGTTTCCAAGAAAGATCGGAAGTAAGTGTTAATCCTAGAAGATAAAGGTTAGATGACTCATCGAGTACAATACCGTTCATAAATATAGGAAGGTCTAAAATATTGCGATAATAATTGGCTAAAAAAAAAATTTTATCTGAATTAAAGTTCTTCTAATGATGCCCTTTCTCTTTTATCTGAGATTCTTTTCTCAATCTCAAATGCCCCCTCCAAACAATCAGAAAGATTTGGCTTCTTATCATGACAAGAATAAATTGTAGTATCATCAGCGAACAATGCCACCTTAGATGTGAGAATATCTGGAAGATCATTAATGTCAATTAAAAAGAGTATAGGGCCAAGGATTGAACCTTGAGGAACCCCTGAGGTTACCAAATAAGAAGAAGAGTGCTTTCCATCAAGGACAACTTTTATATTACAATTGAAAAGGAAGGATTTAATAATCTTAAAAATGTTTCCATATACATTGTAAGAAGAAAGCTTATGGAGAAGACCAGCATGCCAAACTCTATCTAATGCTTTAGAAATGTCAAGAGCAATGGCCATAACCTCTCCACCTTTATCTAATGCACTATAAAACCTATCGGTTATTACTGTTAGCAAATCAGCCATAGAACGAGAAGATCAAAATCCGTATTGATGATCAGAAAGTTATTAGATTCAAGATGAGAGATTAAGTGTTTATAAATTAAAGATTTAAAAACCTTGCTTATGATAGGAAGAAGACTAATGCGACGGTAGTTAGACCAATCAGATTGCTTTCCAGAATTTTTTAAAATAGGGATAACAGATGCTGCTTTCCAGCAGGCTGGAAAACAAGACTCTGATAAGCACTTGTTGAATAGTTTTGAAAGGATAGACAACAGCTCAGGAGAATACTTCTGCAAGACTATAACAGGTATGTTGTCCGGTCCAAAAGCTGTAGAAGAGTCTAAGCAGGAAATCACTTTAGATACAGAAGCTGGAGTGATACGAATGTCAAGCAATGGATCAACCTGTTTGACGGCTATATCAGATAAAACGCAACTAGTGGAATCAATATATGATATTGATGAAAAGTTCTTAGCAAATAATTCAGCTTTGTCTTTAGGTCAAGTGACTAAGTCTGAATGATAAAAAAGAGGTGGAATTACGGACTTGCCTTTATTATTGATACTTTTAAAGATTCTCCAGAACTCACAAGAGCCTAATTTTTGTGATGAAATACAAGATTTCATGACCTGAGATTAGCGGGCTTTCGCATTAGACAAAACCTTTTTACATTAGTTCCTAACAGTAATAAACAGACGTCTGTTTTCTGGAGAATTGTTTTGCAAATAGATATGGAAGTAATGGTTTTAATTAAATGAGGAAAACCATGGAGAAGAGCGAGGCTTGACCTGGAACCATCGAGAGGGAATAAAGGATTCCATGCCAGCCTGAATCCACGAAGTTATATAAAAAGCACATTTGTCAACAGGAAGAGGAAAGATTTCTACCCAAGGGCCATCACGAAGAAAACGACGGAAAGAGTCTCAGTCAGCTTTAAGGTAGTTATAAGATGTACAATAATAGGGGGACTCTGATGATGAAGAAGAATGAGATAACAGTTTTAAAGAGTTCAAACTATGATCATAGGCACCTAAGGGTGAATGCGGAGAAACTGAGCACTGACTAGGATCAGAAACAAGACATAAGTCGAGTAGAGAAGGTAAATGATTCAGGTTGTCTGGAAAGCGAGTTGGAAAGTTGACTGTTTGAGTTAGGGATTGAGAAAGTCAAAAGTTGTGGGCTTTAATGCCTGCCGAGTTACTGACACTAGAGCCACGCCATTCAGTGTGATGAACATTAAAGTCACCGACAACAACAATATTGGCTGATGGATAAAGAGAGAGGGCTTGGTCAATATGATCAGAAATAACATTAAGAAGAGTGCAGTCTTGAAATGTAGGAGAGTGATATAGAGCAAAGAGAAAGGTGATAGAATGAAGTAGTGCTAAACGAAAGCACATTAAAGAGTAGTCTGTAGATTCAAACCTAGTTTCTTAACAAATGGGTGAATTCTTACAAATGTAAATGCCCAGGCCAAGCATGTGACTATTGGAGTCTTTACCAATTAAAGGAAGATAACCTACAACACCAAGATTACAAAATGAAACAGCTGAACTCAAATTAGTCTCACAAAGAGCAAGTAGGTCTGGTGAACTTTGCAAGAGATAAGACTCAACAGAAGAAAAGTTACTTTGAAGATCACGAATATTAGTGAATGATAGGTTTAGCGAACTTGGTGATGACAGTGGTTTTTTGTGTTTTTATAGTTTTTGTTACTTCATTCATTTTTAAATTTGTTTCGAACTTGACTCGAAACATAGATAGTACTCAGTACACAGTTTAATAGCTCAAGCAATTGCCTAAAAATTACTATTAATAAACACTAAGCTGTAACAAAGGGCTCTAATGTGGCCTTGGCAATGCACACCAAAAGTACAAACAGGGACAACATTCATGCGGAACATGGCACTGTCAAGTCACCAACAGCAACAAAATTGGTTTAAGGATAAAAAGAATGGGCTTGGTCAATTCGATCAAAATAACATAGAAAAGAGTGCAAAAATAAGTCTCATCCTTTTACTGGGACTGTTCCAAAGTACTCTAAAAATTAATTTTTTGTATAGTTTTTTCACTACCTTCATCTTATTTTCCTGATTCATATATTTTGCAATCTTTTCATTTGTCTGTTAATAGTTATCTTGTTTTATAAACTTCATTTCTCTTCCAATAACTTGCGACAACAGAGGTTGCTTGCAGCCTTATTGGAAAAGAAGATATTTAAATAAAAAATAAAAAAAGTTTTTGAAGACCATATATATAGTGAATTATAGATTTAGATAACTTGGTGATGATGATGGTTTTTTATGTTTTATGGTTTTTGATACTTTAATCATTTTTGGATTTGTTAACGAACTTAATTAAAAGCACAGATAGTACTCAGTACACTATTTAATAGTATTTAAGTAATTACCTTATTGTTATTAATAAACCCTAACCCATAACAAAGGACTTCAAATGTGGCCTTGACAATGCACACAAAAAGTACGAACAGGGTAATATGAACATAATAGCGTAATATTACAAAATATTATGTTATTATGTTTATATATATATATATATATATATATATATATATATATATATATATATATATATATATATATATATATATATATATATATATATATATACACAACCCTCGGAAATAATTTGCCAATCTCAAACTTTTTGAGGTCGGCATCAGTTCAGCAAAAATTATTTGATACAAAGGTCTTACCGTAAAACATAGAAATGAGGTTGGCAAAAAATTGCCGACCTCATTTCTATGTTTAAGTACTTTCAGATCGGCAGTTAGGTCGGTCTTGCAGACTGTCGACCCTAATTCGGGGTTGATATATATATATATATATATATATATATATACATATATATATATATATATATATATATATATATATATATATATATATATATATATATATATATATATATATATAATATATATATATCAAAATCTGGGTCACACATATCAGTGACATATGTCACACATATCAGTGACATACCCGAATTTTTTGGGCATACTGGTCTAAAAATTCTGTCTACGTCTACAAGACTTTTTTTTTTTTTGGAAAACAAATTTAAAAGATTTATATATAATATACCTCGCCCTAGTATTTTATATTTTTTCAAATAAAAATATAAATAATTAACCAAAATAATGTTAATACAACATGATGGCTTTAACGCAAACATCGATTCATCGTTAAATTTCATTTACATTTACTATTATTAACATACTAATATAAAAAATAAAATCAAGTTTGTTTTCTCCCACGCTAACTATAACATTTAATAAACAATTTTTTTTTTTTTTTTTTATAAAGACTTAAAAGATTTATAGCATATTTATTGCATAAAAAGGTCAATTCAGTAAAAATTTTTATCAATTAGATCAAAAGTTAATAACTTTTTTTTGTTGTTCTTCTCTTTTATTTAAAATCAGGGCTTTTGGCGTGATTATTATAATGTCATTATGTTTTAAAAAACTTTTATTTATTTTATTATTTAAAATATTTTTAAGGCAATCAAAACAGCAAGACAATAAGTAATAAAGAATTGTTTTATTTTTATTTTTTATGACAAACTTCGTGCTAATATAAAATTGTTTTAAATTGAGTTTGGCCAGAAATTTAGAGGGCTTATACCAGTATACCGGTATCAAAATTGGCCCGGATACGTCACTGCAGATATTACTTATTCCTTATTTACCTTATTCTTTATTTATATACAGGTATTACTTATTTCTTATTATTTCTTTATTATGCAGTTACTACTTATTCCTATCTTCATAATGTAAAGCATTTTCAGAAAAAAAAGAAAGAAAAGATGACCACAATGATTCTGTCATCCCAAACCAAGCTTAATCTATTGTTAGACACTTAAATCATTTATGCTTATGTTGCTAAAATCAATTCTCACTTTAACTTTTCTACAACTTATGTTCCAGAAAACATTCCTTTCACAGACTTTCACACTTGTGTTAAGTCTAATAAGTTTTACTTAAATGAACACTAATCTTTTTGACTTGTGTTAATAAAAGTTCTAGATATGTTGAGTGATTATTTTCTCAAGAAATATTTACCAACACACATGTGATAGCATTGAAGTAAAATAAGACGGCGGTCAGCTGTTTTATCTTTAAAAATATTAATGTGATTCCTAGTCAGTCAATACATGGTAACACACGTAACGAAAACGCAAATTTTTCAATGCTGCACAACAAGCACATTGTTTTTAATAAATAATATAACATTATAATATCATATTTCTTCTTGGCTTTCTCTTCGAGGCCTTCTCGGCCTTGGGAAGGTGAAACTACAAAAAAAAAAAATTATAAACAAGTTTAACTAGATTCTTCATTTATACTTGATATTATGTGCCATTGATTTTAAATGCCTTTTAAATTTATGATAATATAATTGGGTAACCCCCGTAATGATAATTACTACCATGTATCTATGAATATGGATATCTATAAATAAATATGTATAAATAGTATGTACAAATACTATGAATCTATTTATAGGATTCCTTAAATTAGTGCATTTAAACACAACTTCACATGATTTGCAAATTTTCTCAGCATTTGAATTAAACGAGCATGTAGGCAATGTATTCATAAAGACATTCTTTAATTACACGTGCATTGATTTACTTTCTAGTTGCATTTGCAAATATTTTAACTGACATAGGTTCACAGATTTACAATCATTCAACTTACAGTTGGAAGCGCAGTTCAGTTTCTTATTTTGTCGTATTAATTTGTTTTAACAATGTCAACCAGACATTGTCAACACTATGGAAGGCATGTCAGATACAATGGCTGTTTGGAAAAATGGAAGAAAGGAAACTTTGAGGAAGTGTTGCTTGACTATTTTCCTGCATGAGGCATATACGTTATTTCTTGAGAATATTGAAACAATTAAAATTTGTTTTTCCAAACTTTGTGCTCTCTGTTCACCTAACATACTGCTTTTAAAAAATAAACCAGCTGATCAGTGTAAATGTGTAATGTATGAAAATTTAATACTACGTTTGAGCGGTTTGGGCATTTTGTATACAAATAATTGGTGGGATGATATTTTGTGTTCTTCTAGTGCATTAGATATGTCCAAGTCCTGTTGGAAAATTAAGTGTAAATTATGTAAAATAGCTTTAATATTAAATCTAACAAGAACGTGGAAGACATAGCAATTTGGTACGAATGGATTAATGAGTATGTCAAACATGACAACATTGCTGAATCCAAGAAGCGACTGCGCAAGATTCAGCAGCAGGATACTGTTAGAGAACTTATTAGTGTCATTCAGGAAGGTTTTGAAAAGGTTGTAAACATGTACGGGTGAAAAGAATCCAAGCTAAAGAATTTTCTGAAGACAAAACAAAATGTATCTCCAGAATCCTGCAAATAAATTTTGCAATGTCATTTTCATGCAAATATCAATCTGAAAGTCAGCTATGTGCAGCAGATCTAGCAATACTCTTTTACAGCAGCTACGTTTGCAAGGGGTACACAACAAGGTTTTATTATTTGCTCTGATACTCTGAAGAAAAACAAGAATACTATATTTGCATTTCTTTTCAAAGTATACGATTATATAATGAAATTGCCTGATTCAAATTATTACGATGAAGAAACCATTTAGTCGGATGGACCATCGTCTGAATTTAAAAATAAATACATGTTTAATTTGTTGCAACTTCTGGTCTGTCGATATCACAAAAATTTTCAGTTGAAGTATTTCACTACTTACCATGAAAAGGAGGTAATTGACACAATTAGTGGGAAAAGCAAAATATCTTGTACGTCAAAAAATTGTCAAAGGGAGCTAACACCATTGTTCAATCATCTAAAGATTTTGCTGAATTGGCAATCATGTTAATGCCTAAAACAATAATTTTTTATGTTCAGCAAGAAGAGATTGATGAGCTGACCAGCGAATTCAATATATGGAGTAATGTAAAAGATGTTGAAGGTATAAAAATAATTTATTATGTCACAGCAAATCAACACGGCGAAATCATGCTGCGAGAAACAGCTTTTGACGAAATAAAGTGCACCATTTTATTTTTAGATTACTTACTCAAATAGATGAAAATGGTCACAGTTCAAAATTGACTTTTTTGTGGGTGATTGGTGTGTAGTTAATTACAATGCATCAGAATTTCCTGGACAAGTAAAAGAAATGTCAAATCAAGTTTTAGTATCCACAGTTGAAAAACATTTGTTTGGGAACTCATGGGTTTGGCCAACTAAACCTGATGTAATGCTTTACGATAAAAGTCAAGTTCTTAGAAAAATTGATCCCCGTCACTTGCTGGTTTAAAAACCCAAACATATATGGTGTTTCACTCCACAGACATTTAAATTTTTATTACTATGAACGTCTAAACTCTTTAACTACTCATATTTCGCATGCTTGCATATATAATCACTATGCTTTTGCTATTTTAGTTGTAAAATTATTGTTTTTATCAATTGTTTTGCATGCGGTAATGCACATAACGAGACTGGTAACACACATAACGATAACAAATTGCTAATATAATCTGCTATTAAAATCTTTTCCCCAAATCTACTTTATGGTTTTGTTAAGCGACATCTTTAATAACAAGTTGCATATTTCGGTTTTTCAATATGCAATCAATTCACAGATAAGCCTTGTCAAAATTTACTTGTTAAAATTTTAGATGTGTGCAAATAACTCACATAACAATTTTTAATTTAAAATTTGAGATAAGAAATGTTCAACTTTTTAGAACAAGTTTTTGAATATTTTTTGTTGCACGGATTAAATAATATTTTGCGATAAATTGCAATTTCACAAAGCACCATGCTGAAGTATAAACCACCGGTTTATGAGTTTAACTATTGTTCAAAAGTAACTCACGTAATGAAGGAATCAGTCAGATATTTAATTTTTTAACATTTAAGTTTGGAATTATCATTGAAGTGTTGTAAGTTTTGATATTTATTATAGCTAGTCCAAATTTTTTAATTTTAATTTTTAATTTTGAAAATAGTAAACATTACATTCTATTCAGTAATGACTTCTTTCATTGTTTGTACAAAATAGAAAACTACCTCTTATTAAAACTGAATGTGCCATTTAAATATTATCAAGTGAATAATATTTTATATACTTGATTATACACTTAATAAATATAAAATAAATTTATACTAATATAATATATATTATTGTGAGTATATATATACTTATACAAATATAGTATATAAATAACTTATATACTAAAGAATATTTTGAGAAATGGGTTTGTGAAACTAGTGACGCAACATTTTTTCTTTTGTTGTTTGTGAGCTACCAAAAGTTGCAATTCAAAGTTATATATCAAACATATTTGCTATACGTATTGTTTATTAAAACTTTTTTTTTTTTTAATTTTAAGTTGCATTTAGCTTTAACTTTTTTAATAAATAGACTTTAATATAAGCTGAACTGATTCAATAATACCAGTGAAAATAATTAGTTTTATATTAAATTATATTTGACAAAATATTTCATATTCCAATGTTTTGATGTTTTTGAATTTTAAATATAATAGTCACTAATTAATAGAATGTGATCGAACTTGTACAAAATCAAAGTTTTTAGTGAAGTCTAAGTTTGATAAACTTTTTACGCGAGATAATTATTTATAAGATATTTATAAACATTACGCTAGATATTTAATTTTTTAACATTTAAGTTTGGAATTATCATTGAAGTGTTGTAAGTTTTGATATTTATTAAATGGAATTTTATGCAATTCAAAGTAAAAATTCTAGTTAAGAGAATTTTTTTGTCAAATGGACCCTACAAAAATAAACAAGTTAGCAAATGGTTTGACTTAACCAGGGTAAGATTAAACAGATATTATGATGAAGTTCAACTGAAATTTTTGAAAAAAAAAAACATGCTGGATTTAGCATTCAAATAGAAAATATAAATCATTTTTAATTTGAACTTATACCACATAAAATAAAATTGAAGTAAGTCATGCAAAAATT
This sequence comes from Hydra vulgaris, assembly GCF_022113875.1. Lineage (NCBI taxonomy): Eukaryota > Metazoa > Cnidaria > Hydrozoa > Anthoathecata > Hydridae > Hydra > Hydra vulgaris. The sequence continues at coordinate 56,426,211 of NC_061160.1, forward strand.
ATGCATGACATTACGAATATACCTTCTTCTTATTACTAATATACTTTCTTAATTTAACAATATGCAAACTCTACCGTTTAAACATATTTTGACTTTAGCACAAAAATTTTACTTAAAATGTTTTCTATAAAATCAACTTATAATTTCTTCCTCGCAAGTTCTTTAAACGAACGCGATTTTTTACTCTCGCAACAAAACTAGCATACACTATTTGTTGCACCCGGAAGGTCATTTATGGGTGCGTTTCACATGCGCAGAGCAATCGCTTCTACTTTATCACAAGGCCTGAAATAGATTTGATCAGAAATTAAATTTTATAACTTACATTTTAACACAAAACCAAAATCAGAAAAATACAAAAAATACTGCCACATAAAAACAGAATTAAAAAATATACTTAAAATATATTTTTATTTTGGTTCTACAACAAAATAATGATTACTATAAATAACTTCTTTAAACACTGAAGTAATATAGTTAAAAAAAAACTACCTTCTAAAGACACTTTTTTTCTTTTAGAAAAATAATCACTAATACTTATATGTTGTTTCTTTCTTTTTGCTGTGTCAGCTGAACCTTTTTCACTCATTATTCATGTTGTCTTTTTTATAAAAATTATAAAAATCTAAAGATATAAAACATACTTTAAAAACTTTTAACTTACATTTTAAATATAAAAAATTTTATAAATATAGGTATATCAAATTTTGATAAATATAAGAAAAAACAAATCCGTCAGGTACTTTTTGGATTACATTTTTAAAGCTTTTAATTATTTTACCAGGTTGGAAAAATAGAAACTGTTTTGTCTTCAGATTGCTGCAGACAAGGATGACTTAAGATTAATAATGGTTCAATAAGAAAACAGAAGAGGATACTTTTTAATGATGTAAAAGATATAAAGGATGACTATTAAAGATTCTATATAAATATCAAAACATAGTCTTTTATAACTCTTACTGCTTCTTCATAAAGTTGCCATTAATAATGATTAAAATTTATTGAAAACTTTACCTTGTTATTGGAAAATTAAACTTTTGTCAATGAAAAAAAAATGTTTGTCGATCAAATAGTAAAAAATAAATAATAATAGACATTTTAGAGTAATCACTTTTATCTGAAACTTTTTAATGTGTTTAATCTTTTTATAAATTGATTAAAATAATATATATCACGTACGTATTATTTTTGACCAGGGACTCTAGACTCAACAACTCCAGTTTTATAAAATATGATAACATGTACACATAGATATTAGTATAAAGACACAAAAGAATACATTGACAAATTTAAAAATGCAAATACTAGTTAACATAAAAATTATACTATTGCAAAACGCATGTTAACAAGCATGGCTTAGATATACCGTACATATCTTCTAAAATATTTAAACTCTTTATTTTCTTTATGGTATAAAAATATTTTCCCCTTGACCTTGAGATATTTCCCATGACGCTTCCCCTTGGATTCACACCTGTATTAAAACAAAAACGATTGTTGCAATTTAAAGCCTAAATATACAAATTTAAAAAAAATTAATTTTTATACTAAGTATTTAATTATAATTATTTTGAGCTTTTATTCCATTTCTTTTAACACTAACTTAAATAAATTTAATATTTATATAAAACAATCATTTAAAATTGTCAAAACTTAAATAAATTTATATAAATATACACAAAAATTAAGCTTTGTAAAATATTATCTTCGAGCTAAAGACTAAAAAAAGTTGTTATTTTTCTATATGCTGATACCCTATTTTATACAAAACTTCTTTTAATTTTTTTTCCAAAGTTTTAAATAATATCTTCATGCTTAGGAGGACGAATAACATTCCGCTTTACACATTGAAGCATCCATTCTATACCCTCTGTTATACCTTCTCCTTTTAATGCTGACACCTCATGTAGCATGCAATCCCTTCGACCAATATTGTGAGAACTATGATTAAAAATATTTTTTATTGCTTCAGAATTTACAGAATTAGCTTTATCTCGTTTGTTTGAAAGTACCAGTAGAGGAACACCTTTTAACTGTTCATCCAATATGAGTGAAGAAAAGCACTTGTAAGACTCCTCAAAGCGATGTGTATCAGAAGAGTCAATAACATAAATTATACCATGACAGTCTGAAAAATATTTACTCCATAATGATTGGAGCTCATCTTGACCCCCTAAATCCCATAAAACTAAAACAGCTGTTTTTAAATCAATTTTACCCATATTCATTCCAACTGTTGGTGCTATTTTTTCAAAAGGAATTCCTCCATATTTTGTAAGACAATACTTTCTTTTCAGTTGTTCAAACAAAGTAGTTTTTCCAGCATTATCCAAACCAATTATCAAAATAAAATACTCATCTTTCTGAAACAAATACTTCCACAGTCCTTGTAATAAGGAAAACATATATTTGAATGTATATAAATCTATGAAGTAGAGTAGAATTAAAACATTTAATGTTTTAAAGTAATTATTATTTTCAAATACATAAAATGAATATTTCCAAACACAACACATACGACTAAATAATTTTTATAATAATTTTAATAGTTAAGAATAATTAAAGTATTCCAAAAATATAATTACTAACTTCTATATGTCTTACGAATCTGTATTCTCGCTTGACACATGAATAATAACAGAAGTTATGTAAACTTGTTGTATAATCTGTTTAGATGTTATTTATACGCACATGTTTTTATTATTTTTATTCCTTACAATTACTTTAATTATTATTGCTATTATTATTATTATTTTTACTATATATATTTCAGTAAAAATTTCTTAGGGACATTACTAAGTGTTGAATAATAACATGATTTTTTAAATACAGCTTTATTTTCTTTTTATAAATTTTACGAACATTATTTACGCGCTACTGCTTTCTTTCAAGGGAATCCAATACAATTCGGGAAAATGGTGTTGGTTTATAAACGATGCAGCGCATTTTTAAATTCCTATTTAAATTTAAAATGTTTCTTGTTTATATATTATTAATATCCAATTAATATTCATATTAATTAGATAAACATATTACTGTATGTATAACCCTTATGTAATAAAACCTATTAAAGAAAAACAAAGCGTTTAAAAACATACTTAGAAAACGGTTAGAAACTAACGTGTACACTACACGGGTTTTTTTTTATTCACTCACTTATTATTCAACAACCAGAATAAAATAAACATCTACCAGCGCTATATTTTTATGTATAAATATATTAATAACTCAACTCCAGCTAAATTTATTTGTAAGTTTTGACGAAAATCTAAATAAAAATCTGAATAAATATCTTTTTAAAACAAGTCAATCCTTCAAATTGTCATGCAAATTTTAATAGTTATACAGTGTATATTCAAATGAACTTCGAGGAGCTAAGTTAAGGAATTCTATTTAAAAGATACCACAAACCTGATAAAATCATATAATATTTCAAGCAAAAAAGCTTATTTTAATCATGCGGAATAATTACTCAAAAAAATTGGTAATTTATTCAATTAATTTTATTTATCAATCTTAGTCAGTGTTAGGGTTAAGTTACATTTTTACCTTTTAATGTATTTAATATTAAATTTCTTTGTACATGATTAAGATTAAAATAATATAAATACTAGAACAAAATCACCAGCAAAAAGTTTTTGCTAAACAATTGTACTTTTATTTTTCAGTTAGTTTGATCCTCTGATTAACAACTTTTTCAGTGAGAGTATTTTTGTAGGGAGTGTTTTAGACTTGACCAAGGGTAAAAAATAAAATGAGTTGTAAGACTAATAGTGGTCCAATGCAACGCCAACCAAGTAAAACATGTCAACAGTAGCGCTTTATTCAAAAAACTTCAAATTAGTGTCGAACGGCTTTAAACCAATATAGCGCCTACATCTATACACTAATGGTGTATACTACTATTGGTGTACCACTACAAACCACCTAAGACCAACCTAATAAAATATCCATTATGTTAACTGTAGCACTAAGTTAGACCAACATTTATACTCAACATAACAATGGGCAGCGAACCGTATGCTAACACAAAGTCAACATACGAGCAACTAAAACACTTTGTCGGCCCAACAATTTACGTTTGGGTGAACTAAATTGTGCTGCTTGGGATTGCATCCGCCATATCTTTTAGATAAGTCTATTTTTAAAATGTTTTATTTATTGATATTTAATTTGTTAAACTAATCTGTGATTAATTTTGTTTATTAACGGCAAAACATATACAAGTAAAAAAAAAAATTTTAACAAGCTACTGGAGTTTAAGAAAAGTTCTGAAAAACTCATTTGAAAAACTCATCTATTGCTTCAAAGTTAACTTGAGAAAAACTCATCTATTGCTTCAAAGTTAACTTGAGAAAAACTCATCTATTGCTTCAAAGTTAACTTGAGAAAAACTGATCTATTGCTTCAAAGTTAACTTGAGAAAACTCATCTATTGCTTCAAAGTTAACTTGAGAAAAACTCATCTATTGCTTCAAAGTTAACTTGAGAAAAACTCATCTATTGCTTCAAAGTTAACTTGAGAAAAACTCATCTATTGCTTCAAAGTTAACTTGAGAAAAACTCATCTATTGCTTCAAAGTTAACTTGAGAAAAACTCATCTATTGCTTCAAAGTTAACTTGAGAAAAACTCATCTATTGCTTCAAAGTTAACTTGAGAAAAACTCATCTATTGCTTCAAAGTTAACTTGAGAAAACTCATCTATTGCTTCAAAGTTAACTTGAGAAAAACTCATCTATTGCTTCAAAGTTAACTTGAGAAAAACTCATCTATTGCTTCAAAGTTAACTTGAGAAAAACTCATCTATTGCTTCAAAGTTAACTTGAGAAAACTCATCTATTGCTTCAAAGTTAACTTGAGAAAAACTCATCTATTGCTTCAAAGTTAACTTGAGAAAAACTCATCTATTGCTTCAAAGTTAACTTGAGAAAACTCATCTATTGCTTCAAAGTTAACTTGAGAAAAACTCATCTATTGCTTCAAAGTTAACTTGAGAAAAACTCATCTATTGCTTCAAAGTTAACTTGAGAAAACTCATCTATTGCTTCAAAGTTAACTTGAGAAAAACTCATCTATTGCTTCAAAGTTAACTTGAGAAAAACTCATCTATTGCTTCAAAGTTAACTTGAGAAAAACTCATCTATTGCTTCAAAGTTAACTTGAGAAAAACTCATCTATTGCTTCAAAGTTAACTTGAGAAAAACTCATCTATTGCTTCAAAGTTAACTTGAGAAAAACTCATCTATTGCTTCAAAGTTAACTTGAGAAAAACTCATCTATTGCTTCAAAGTTAACTTGAGAAAAACTTATCTATTGCTTCAAAGCTAACTTGAGAAAAACTCATCTATTGCTTCAAAGTTAACTTGAGAAAAACTCATCTATTGCTTCAAAGTTAACTTGAGAAAAACTCATCTATTGCTTCAAAGTTAACTTGAGAAAAACTCATCTATTGCTTCAAAGCTAACTTGAGAAAAACTCATCTATTGCTTCAAAGTTAACTTGAGAAAAACTCATCTATTGCTTCAAAGTTAACTTGAGAAAAACTCATCTATTGCTTCAAAGTTAACTTGAGAAAAACTCATCTATTGCTTCAAAGCTAACTTGAGAAAAACTCATCTATTGCTTCAAAGTTAACTTGAGAAAATGTATTTTGAAGTTTACGCCAAAGCGAATAAATGTGAACTGAGATAAACAGCTTTAAAAAACCATCGTAATTATTGATAAACAAAGTTCCCACGAAACTGTGAAAATAAAGTTTTCAATTATTTTTAACATTACTTTAATAATTACTTTAATAAAAAAAGTAAACAAGGATAAAGTAGTTGTCAGTTTTACATTTATCCGAGCTGAGTGATACGTCTATTTTTCTTGAGTTAGCACAAGAAATTTCTGATTTGCAGTTTTTGATGTTTCATAAAATCAAACGTTTAAATATTCAGACGGTTTGATCTCATTGTATTTCCTGCTTTTTCAGTTCATTGCTTTTTGCCATTTTTTTTATTTAATAAAAATTTAACTACAGGTTTAAACAGTAAACAAACAATCGTCCCAATAATCTACAAGATATTAGCTAACTGTCGAAAAACTTTAAAATTTAAGTTATTGTTTAATGTTTTTATAAAAGTAGTTAATGTTAAAAGCAATGACTTTTAACAGAATTCGTATTCGTAAAACATAAAAGTGATATAAAGCATGCAAGGCTTAAAAACTGCACAAAAAGAGAGCATTTTTTTTTGGAGAAAATGCTCTGGCAACCAAATTAAAAATTTAGTCTCTCCCTTGTAAAAAAAAAAAGAATAATATCTTAATAGAATGCTCATACCATAAGATACTTAAATTAACTAAAACTTTGGGATAAACGCTCTTTGAGAAATTTGAATAATATTTGGCAACTAAATGTTTTGTTTGATGTTTAAAGGGGAAAACCTCTCAAGAAAATAAAAGTAAATTTATTTAGAAATCAAGCGGTAAAAACCATATTCTAAAATCAATTTTTTATATATTAATAAAGATATTTTTGTGGAACCACTAAGTTCAATTTTACCTAGCAACGCCCCTAGATACAGAAAAATGTCAATAAAACACATCTAGTCTAGCTTTTTTCGCGTTTTTTTTTTTTTTTTTTTTGCAGTTTTGTTAGAAAATCTTTCCACTATCTCTAAAGCTATCTTTAAAATTTGGTGATAAAACCACATATTTGGTGATGAAACCACATATTTGGCAATGAAACTACATATTTGGTGATAAAACCACATATTTGGTGATGAAACTACATATTTGGTGATGAAAGCACATATTTGATGAAGCTGCGCAAACTAAGGAGAGAAGTTTTGAGAGAATAAAAACTAAACAAAAATAATAAAAATGACAATCTGACTCGTGAACAACGGAAAGCATTTACACAATTAAAAATCGCTATCCTTCCTTGACTCTCCTAACAACGAAAATAAAATACAAGGGTAAAGACGTACATAACCTGGTAACAAACTACAGTGTTAATTATTACTACACTAATGCAACATCCCTTGATAACAAAATGAACAATTTAATTGCAATAGCTAGAACGTTTGACTATCATGTTATTGCTGTCTCCAAAACATGGTTTTGAAATGACTAACATCGATGGGTATAATATATATCGCAAAGATCGCTGTGATGGTTGTCGAGGTGGCGGTGTAGCTTATTACTGACTTATTTAACTCTCACGAAGTTTATCAGTTATATAAAAATTTACTTGAGCAAGTTTGGGTATCAATACAAGTTAATAGTAAACGCATATTTATTGGGTGTATATATAGACCAAATGATGCTACTCTTATAAATTATGTCGCTGAATCTTTCAAATTAGCTCATAGCTTAATTAGGAAGCCCTATGATGACTGTTTAATCGTTGGTGATTTTAATCTCCCGATTATGAAGTCGTCTAATAATGGCATTAAATCTTTCAATCCAAACAATTCTAACGAGTATGAATTTTGGAACATTTACCAAAACAGCCTCTTTACACAACACATCACGTTCCCTACTTTCCAGACATCCTATGGCTCCCCGAAAAATAAATGGGGGATTTATTATTTACCTACAACAATAATTTGAATTTTAATTTGTCTCCTAATGCTATACTATTTAATAACGCTAAGGGTCACTTTAGTATTACCTGGAGAATCTTAGTTTCAGAACCGCTACCCGAAAACAAATCTCAATTGTTTAGTTACAGCAAAGCTGATTATAATTCAATAACTTTATTGCATCAATCGATTGGGCGTACTGCTTGCGAATTTTTTATCCCTAAGATTGAAAAAACAAAAAAAAAAGTATAAACATTGGGTTACTCTACATATTAAAAGCTTAATCCGAGCTAAAAAAAATCGGATTGGCACATCAATTGCTCAACTAAATGGAAGAATAAAGATCTCAAAACAAATTACAATCGTCTTAATCGTTCCGTTTAAGCGGAAATTGTTAAAGCAAAAATATCGCATGAAAAAGACATAATATCAAAATCTCAGAACAACCCAAAACTCGTCTACAAATACATTAACAACCAACTAAAAATTAAAGATAAAATTCGTTCTCTAAAAAATGCTTCAGGTGAAGTTACTGAAACTCTTCCCGATATACTTGAACTTCTTAACTCTCAATTCAAATCTATTTTTATTCTTGAAAGCTCCAAAAAGTCTCCATTATTAAATAAAACTGAAGTTAAACCTAAATGCAATTATAATAACAACTTGGATTTCTCTATTTAGACATTATTAATGAACTTACCAATATAAGCCCTTACAAATCTTTTGGACCTGACGAGTTGTACTCTTTAATACTTAAGATATGTGCTTACAAAAATCTTCTATGAATCTTTTAAGTCTGGAATAGTACCAACTCTCTGGAAATTAGCAAATATTAGTCCGATCTATAAAAAAAAAAGTGAGACAAACTACTTTCTAAAAACTATCGCCCTATTTCACTTACCTCTGTTGCGTGCAAAATATTTGAAAAAGTTATAAAGAATAAAATCTTGACGCACATCAAGGATAACAATCTGCTCTCTACAAATCAACATGGCTTCTTTCATCTTAAGTCTTGTGTAACCTATCTAATAGAGACTTTTGATATTATTTTGTCTTCCCTAGCATCGCACCAGTTTATAGATGTAATCTATCTCAACTTTGCTAAAGCTTTTGATTCCGTACCTCACACTAGACTCATGTTAAAATTAAAATCATTCGGAATAAACGGCAAACTACTACAATGGATTAATTCCTTCTTAGTAAGCAGAAAGCAACGCGTTTCAATTTACACTACTAGCTCTGACTGGGTTGATGTTCTTAGTGGTGTTCCTCAAGGTTCTTTTCTCGGCCCGCTCCTCTTTATTCTTTTTACAAACGATCTTGCCCAACTTACAGAAACTTCTGAAGTATTTGCCGACGTTACTAAACTTTTTTCCAAAATTTTATCGCAGACTAATTTCGTTACTTAACTTAAACATTTCAAAATGCTGTGTTATCCTTTATGGTAAAACCAATCCTATGTATAGTTACTTTTTGCACAATAACCAAATGAAATTGGTATAAATGAAAACCTAAGAAGCTCACTAAAGAGCGCGATTTAGGAGTCATTTTTACATCTAACTTCAAGTGAAGTACACATATTCAATCAGTTGTCAGATTCAAATCTTTGTGTCTGTTTGGGCCCCGTATTTAAAAACTGACGTAGCTTTGGTTGAATCTGTTCAACGTAAAGCAACAAAATGGGCTTTAAGCTTGAGAGATCTTCAATACTACAAAAGACTTAAAAGACTAAATCTACCATCACTCGAGTTTTGGCGCCTACGATGCGATCTAATACAAATTTTTAAACTAATACATCGATTTGATATAATTAATAATATATATCAACCAAAATTTATTAACTCATTGTCACGTGGTCACTATCTTAAAATAAAACGTGAATATGTTCCAAACTGTCTTCCAAGACACAAACAACTATATAATAGGTTAGCAAAATACTAGAATAAACTACCCGAGCAAGTAACTTTATACTCAACTGTACTTTTTTTTTAAAATTAGATTAGATCACTGGTTGAGGATAAAATTTAGAAAAAATATTTATAAAACTGGTTGTTTATAGTAGGGTGTTTTCCCTGCTCGCTGTATGTATATATGGTATGTATATTTTAATAACTTGATATCAATTAAAAAAAAGTAATAATTTTGATATATACCCATTTGATAAAGGAATGGGCTTTGTAACGATCCCTTATGATAAAGCAATAAAAAAGATTCGAGAACAAATTGGGCCAACTAAAATTATTAATGAGGATCCGACTCAAAGTTACGCAATCCAAATCAAAAGTCCAACTGTAAAAATTAAATAAAAAGAGTCGGTTTACAAAAGATAAATATCAGCAAATTTATCCCAGTGACCCTTTACCACCTCGTATGTATGGTGTATTGCAGTCACATAAGCATGAACAATCTTATCCAATGCGAACCAAATTACGGAATTTCAGATTACCTTATAAAACTAATACAACGAATATTAAATGAAAACCTAGCTCGATTAAAAAATTCGCAACAATTCGTAGATAAAGCAAAATCGTGGGTAATATCCAGTGACGAAATTTAGTTATCATTAGACGTTATAAACTTATACCCTTCAGTTCATCTTAAAGAAGCAACTGAAGTACTCATATTATTGGAGGCGATAAATTTAAAAAAAAGCGATAAAACTAAATATGAAATAAAAATTCTGATAGATTTATGTAGAATTAACGTTAGATGCTTACTTAAATTGTTTACTTATTTGGAAAAACACAGAACCAAAACAAAAGCTTTAATGCAATGATATGGTCCAGAATACCTTCGAATAATTCAACGTATGTTTTGTTTATGCAACTGAAGTTTGGACTCTATGATGCTATTGGAGCCTTTAATATAGGATTATAGTCTAGAATCCTTATATTTGAAAGGCTTATAATGATACCAGGACAGCATATTATTTCTGAATGCAATTACTTAAATCAGAGAAGAGTTAGCATGTCAGAATATAAAAATCAAGGAAGATTTTATGAAGTCGCAAGCATAAAAAATCTGACAACTATGAACAAACGGACGGAAACATGTATGGGGCTGGTGTTCATGATTAAAAAATACTCTTAATATGCTTATTTTATATAATTTTTCTATTTATTTTTGTTATTAGTTAATATTTTTCATCACAATTTTAACATGTCATTTTTCTCAGAATGCGTGTGTCTTCCAGCAGCGTTTGCGTCTTCCAGCGTGTGTCTTCCAGCAGCGTTTGTGTCTTCCAGCAGCGTGTGTCTTCCAGCAGAATGCGTTTTAGTCTTCCAGTAGAAGTATCTTGAAAACCGCTTGACCAATTTAAATGAAATTTTTAGAAAGTACTTCTCTCATAAAGATGTATGCAATGAACAGACAACTTTTTAAAAACGTTTTTTAAACTAAATAAATCAGAAAAAACATTTATCATTTTGTGCATAAAATGTTTGCCAAAACTAAACAGGCCTACCACTTAAAAGAAAAGTTGTTTGTAAAAACTGTCTGCTTTTTGCATAGATCTATCTTTCTACTATGTGTTGGAAAAAAATCAACTAAAAGTATCATTCTTATTAACTACAATCTTTGTCAGGGTGAGGAAACTAATTTGACATTTTTCGTTAGTTAACATGTTGCTATGGCAACGGAGTGCTAGTTTTTATGATAAATCTTCTCAATATTTTGTGTACTTTTATTTGTAACGTAATAGTTTAATGTAATAATTTTATTTTTAACGTAATAAATTCGTTAATGCTTTACTTTTGAAAATAGTTTTTTGAGGGGCTTTCCCCTTGAATATAATTGGTATTCCAAAGATAATAATATATACTAGTCCCTATCAATGATATATTATATAACTAAATGTCTAACTTGCGGGATTTTAATGGACAAAAAGTAAAGCCGCTTTTTTTTGTTTATAGCCTGAGCATCGATCACTGTTAAATTTGTGGTAAGTTGTTTTGAGACATATATAAAGTTTTTTCATGGTTCGTATGGTAAAATTACCTGAGAAATCCAAATCCGTTGGGAGCCAGACGCTATCTATTGGGCATGTTACTCGGATTTATTGGACAGCTGGTAGCCGCCTTTTTTCCCAAGATGGCGTCTAAAATTACAAATTCTCCTAAATCGACTTGTAATCGTCATACAAAGCTATATAATGTCTTCAAATTTACATAAATAGTATGAAATTTCTAATAGCTATATATGTCTTCAAACTTACATAAATAGTATGAAACATTTCTATCTACCATTGAATAATCTGGTTTAAATTTAAATAACTTATCTACATTTGAAAATAAACTAATGATATTCATAATAATAAATTTTAACATTAAAAATTATAATAAAACAGAATAATAGAAATAATAGCACCGTAACGCTTAACTTGAATACATCACAGTCTTAACATGGTGTGAATTTCGTTTCAAATATAAAAAATCTTAATATAAACTCTTTATGGAGACATGAAATATATAATTTATTATGATAATAAATTTATTTTAACTTAACAATATTTTATTTATTATTTACTATAATTTGTAATCAGTGACGGAACTTCAAAATTTGGGCCCCCAGAATATTTTTAGGCCCCATAACTAAGAGAAAAAAATAATTTTTATCTAAATATATTATTGAAAAAACTGTTCTGCTCAACAGAAATCAAATAAATATATTACAGTATATCTAGAATTGTAAACCTTTCCTAATTCCTAGTTCTTTTGGTTTGGTTTTTTTCAACACTTAATGAAAATACAATGTCTATCTGGGCATTATCACTCGGATTTATTGGACAGCTGAAACACAACTTAGAATCAATGAGTGATTTATTCAAAGAAAAAATAGTGATGTCTCACAAGAGCGAAACAAAACCGTATTTGCTAAGTGATGAACAAGATTGGGCTAGCATTAGGGAAGCAATAAATAAATGCACAGATGTTTTTGATAAGACTTGCCATCCTGCCAAAGGTCTTGTGAACATATTTTCTCAACAAATTGTTGATGATCCATCAGTTAACGCATATGACTCCATTCAGATTGGTACTGCTCAATGGCTGGTCTACGAGAATAGCCGGCCAGATGGGTTCCACAACCCTTTAAAGAAATTGATAAAGTCGATAGCAGCAGCCACCAAGAAAAAAGTAATACTTGGAGATAAATAGTTCAACCCGATTTTATTTATGCTCGCGCAATGGGTATTATGGCTTCTTTAAGAGAAGGTCTTTCTTTGAAAACACTTTTTAATCACGAGTTGTCTCTCAAACCAGCCTCGTTTTTTGATGATAGTGGAGAAATGCGAAAGGCAAATAAATCAGTTCTCAAAGCAAAGTTGAAAGTGGACTGTGGAACAAGAAACACAACACAGTCCAAGGTTCTTATTATCCACGGTTGTTCTCTACTATGGACAGTGGCCTGTCCGTCACCACCTACTAAGGTGTCACATTATGTGACAGCAGTATTAAAAAGCATTAAGTGTCGAGCTATTGGAAGCAGCATTATGTATTTTGTTTTTGATCGCTATTTTAAGCTTAGTATTAAGTCTTTGTGTAGATTAACGCGTGACGTGGGGTACAGTCGTGTTTTCGCTTTACATGAGCATTTTCCACTACAAGCACAAGGAATTGTTCTGAATGTAAACGACAACAAAAAACAAGTCATTCAATTGATAGTCGAACGTCTAAGTAAAACTGCATTTGAAAGCAACGAAAGGGTAGTTATAACTGGCTTAGATCCTCATCCTATTGAATTAGGCGTTGGGCAACAAGATGTGTCAATAACACAGGAAGAAGCTGATGTTACAATGATCTATCACTTACTTCAAGAACAAATCAAGAAAATTTGCCAATAACTGGGTTGTTAGAAGACACAAACGTTTTTGCCTTATTGGTACACCATGTGCATGAAATAACTTGCAATTAGTCAACGCAAGTGGAGGTATTTATGACTTTAAGCCAATAAAATATTTTTTATTATATTTTCGGTTTTATAATATTATGTTACGCATATCATTTATTTGTTATTGTTTACATATAATTTCATTTATATTTATAGGTTAGAATGGAGTCACTTAATAAAGGAAGAGCTGTTATTGATTGAACCATAAATAAATAAAAGTTATAAATTGAACCATAAAACAGCACGCCTCTATCATCAATAATCTCATTTCTGCAAACGCACTAACAAAATGTAATATCGTGTCAGCTTTATCGGGCATTGGCAAAGAAACTGTGCTTAAAGATTTGATAAAATTCAAAGACATCCTTAATTTGGGAAATACAGCGTCTTCGATCGATGAAGTTGTTGGTTCTGCCGAAACATTTATTGCATCTTTATACGGTAGAAAACAAGGCGAGAGGTGGAATTCAATGCGTTCTGCCATCCTTTCAAGAAAAATTTCAGGAAAACAACACGTAACACCAAAGCTATGCAGTTTGCCGCCGACGCAGGCTGTATTTAGACTTCACTGTACCAGAGCACACTTTCTAACGGCAATTTGGAGATCTGCTAATTTGCCTGATCCCCCTTCCATGGATCCTCTTGAATATGGCTGGGAAGTTGTTGGTGATAAATCTAAGTCAAGAATGAGTCCTACTGAAAACCAAATTGCACTTCCAGATGTTTTGCGCCTGGTGACTTGCTGCGCTACAGCTTGTCGAACCACACAATGTTCTCGCTCGAAAGCTAGATTGTCATGCACTGAATTTCGCAAATGTAAGGGAGACATCAGCTGCCTCAATCCAGCAACAATTGCAAAGTCGCTAGAAGATACTGAATCGGAAGATGATAATTTTGAAATTGAAGGTTTAAACATCGACTAATCTTTTAACAGTCATATTGTACAATATTTGTTTAAATTGTATTATCATAAACATGCTTATGATATCTCAACCATCTTATCTTAAACTTATCTCAACTATCTCAACTAAGTAATTAAGAAACCAACAAAATTAAATTTGTAAGTGAAAATAAAATAAAGTGAGTGATGAGTGAAAATACACTGCAAGATGTTTTAGATATATTTAAAAAACATTTTTTTGGTGGCCATTTTGAATTTTTTAATTATTTTGGTGGGAAAAAAAAATTTTTTTAATACAAAAAAATATTTTTTAATACAAAATAGCATAGTTTATGTTTATCATTAAGTGAAACTTTGCATAAAGAAGAGACGACAATAATTTGCATAATATATATATATATATATATATATATATATATATATATATATATATATATATATATATATATATATATATATATATATATATATATATATATATATATATATATATATATATATCATGGCCTACTTTATTTATACGGCCGAATATTTTACATTTTGAAGAAAAAAATAGAAGGCCAGTTTTTAAAATGTTTCTAAAATTTAATACGTTTTGAACATTTTCAATATTATTTTACTTTCTACATTTAAAAAGTCCACAAAAGTTGTATTTATTCATAATTTTAGATATTAAACGAACATTTATTAAGAAATAAATAGTATTTATTTTAAAATTTAGTATTAGTAAAAACAATGTAAGAAACAAGAACAGTTATAAAAAATATTTAAATGTTTCTCTTTTTTCATTTAAAAATAAAATAATTATATATAATTTATTAAATTTTCTCAAATTTTCTCTTTTTAAAAGATTTTACATGATCAACAGCTACTTCACTGGTAGAGATAATTCTTTTATTATTAAGAAAAATGTTAACAACAATTCTTCCAACAAGTTATATCCCAGTTTTCTCATGCATGGGACAAGAAAAAGTCTGAAAAGAGTCATAAAAGTGGTTTAACAAATATTCTAAAGCTTGTCGTGCATGAAAACTAAATTTCTTTATTTTTTTATAAAAGTAGTCAATCATAGCAAAGGATGTGCAAACATAATCCAAAAGTGATGGTGAAGGAATAGTGAGACCACCCCTAGAAATAATTGTTAAATAAGTATGATCAGGATTGCTTTCATCAATATTGACACAACATAAAAATTCTTTACAACATGTACCAAAACGTTTTTTAAGTTTCTTTGCTATATAACCAGCAATATGAGCACCTACTTCCCTACTTTCTGGTGCAAGTGTCATGATTTCTGGAGTACACTGAGCTTCATCAATATCAAGAAGAAAGTTTTTCCAATCTGTTAAATTATTTTCTGACTCAGGCACTTTTAAACTATCATCGAAGTTAATACTTTCTTTAACTATACTTTTGATTTTTAATATTTTTTCAGAAATAGTGACATCTTTTAAACCTACCAAAAATCTTCCACCGCTCATTTGTCTATATTGTCCAAATCTCCTTTCTAATGGGTCACTTTGAAATCTCGCAGTTAAAACAAAGTGATATCCATCATTAAGCAAGTCCTTGATCAATGAGGCATGACTATTAAGTGTTTTTATTAGTGCTGCAGCTGTCTGAACACTTAAAGTAAACTTCTCACAGTTTGGTATCTTTTGTGATTGCCAAACTTCAATCCAATGTGCCATTTCCCGAAGAAATTCAGGTTTTTTATCACCAGAAACGACTGCATTACCTAAAATATTACATGCTGAATACTGACATTTAGAATTTGATAAATACCACCACTTGTTAAATAATGTAAGAAAATCTGCACTACTTTTAAGATCTGGAAAATATGAGTGAATCGCTGCTGATGTAGTTTCATTAAAAATTGCAAGTGCTAAAGAAACATTTTGTTTAAAATTGCCAGGATGTAACACTTTCATTGTTATTTTTGGTGCTTTACGCAAACCAGCATCAAGAGTGAGGTCTTTTTCATAAATATTGTGGAAGGTACTCCATTTAATTTCTCCCTCACATACAATTATAGGATCTTTAGGTCCATTAAAGTTAAAATCTGGAAATAAAAATCTTTTGCAATTTAACAAATTATTTCTGATGTTTTTAATAAGATGTACAACATCAAAACAGAGGTAAATTTTTTTTAAATTGTAAATAAAAAACAAATCTTCAGCTTGTTGATTCGATGCACAAAGGATTTTTTTAAAACAAGAAACATTAGCAGAATGGTTGTCACACACAATAACTCTAACATTAAATTCACATTCAGTTAAAATACGAAGACATTCAAAAATTTCTTCTTTCAACCATTCAGCATTGATTGTTTTTTCAGGAGACGTTTTGATCACATATGGATTGTTTTGTTTCAGGCCAACTATCATAAAACAAACTATTCTCTTATACATTTCTCCAGACTCATCACTACCAATCATCTCTCCAGCAAAATACTCCTCACATTTTTGCAAGTACATTTCATCAAAAATCAAGCAAATGTCTTGAGATATCTTACCTTCTAATTTTAAACGTTTTGCACAACTTAGAGCATCAATATTTCCACTAGTTATTTTTTTAAGTAATAATAATGATGGTAAAGGCAATTCTTCACGCAAAAGTTGGTATGATTGCATAGAAGTATATTGTAATATCAGTGAATACCTTATAATATTGGCTGAATAAATAGGATTTTTCATATATTTAATTTGCTGTAATTCAGTCAATACAGATGAAAATTGTTCGGCTTGTGATTTAATGTAGGTAGGAAAATTATGAAGCATACTTTTACAAGATAAACGACAATCTCTTCCTTGACAAAACCACTGAGGTAATGGCAGAGGTGAACCTCTGTAAAATAATTTAACATTCATCTCATTGTTTACACGAATGCACTCTGTAACCTCTGGAATAGATAAAGTACTATGACTCAATTTATAAAAAATTACATGATCATCATACTTCAAGAATGAAAAAAAAAAAAAAAAAATATATATATATATATATATATATATATATATATATATATATATATATATATATATATATATATATATATATATATATATATATATATATATATATATATATATATATATATATATATATATATATATATATATATATATATATATAATATATATATATATATATATATATATATATATATATATATATATATATATATATATATATATATATATATATATATATATATATATATATATATATATATATATATATATATATATATATATATAATATATATATATATATATATATATATATATATATATATATATATATATATATATATATATATATATATATATATATATATATATATATATATATATATATATATATATATATATATATATATATATATATATATATATATATATATATATATATATATATATATATATATATATATATATATATATATATATATATATATATATCTATATATTTAGTTAAAAAAAATCGTGATGATGGTATGGAGCAAAACAATATTTTTAAATTTTAAAATCAGGGGGTAAAATTGGGGGGAATATAATTTTTTGCTTGAATTATTCAAAGAAATTAAATTTCAAAAATCTGACCCGCTCAATACGATTTACCACAAAAAATGAGAAAATAAGGAAAATTTTATGAATTGTGTCTGACTTAATAAAGGGTAACCCTTGCCAAAATCTTAATATACCCCAAAAATTAAATTCAGAGAAAAACGCAAAAAAAAAAAAAAAAAAAATTAATACTTAGGTCGTTAGGAAAGTTCGTAGAACTCCCCTATAAAAAAAAAAATAAAAGAGTTTTTTTTTATTTTTATTTTATTAAATGTTCAAAATAATGTCCATCATTATCTATACAAAGTTACATCCTTTCAAGCCATTTGTAAAACGTTTTTTTATACTCTTCTTTGGGTATACTTTCAAGTAGCTTCGTTATGCGGGTTTTTTGGCTTTCGACGTCAGTATCGTCATCAAGATTTTTTTTTATCAAACCGAATAGCCAATAATCGGATGAAGGTAAGTCTGGTGAGCATGATGGGTGACAAATTATTGTAATTTCAGCTTGATTAAGACAATTTGTGACAGTTTGAGTTACAAGGGGTCGAGCGTTATCAAATTTGAAATTGTGAGTGCCTGTTTTTGGTCTTTGCTTATTTATTTCGCATATAAGAGGTTTCAAACAATTTTTTATATAATATTTGCTTGTAATGGTATCTCACTTTTCAACATAACCCAAATAAACAACACTTGTCTTAAATAAAACCACGACTCATCCCCTGTAACAATATCACATAGCTTCCATGGGCCGTTTCTAAAAAGGACTAAAATTTCCCTACATGCCTCAACTCTATTGTTTCAATTTTGATCGGTTAATTCGTGGGGTATCCAACGTGATGTTAGTTTTTTTTTTAAAGTGCGTTGTGAATGATTTTGTTGATTGTAAAACGATCAATCGATGTCAGGGCTTCAATTATATCATGTGATACATGCGGATTTTTTTCAATAATGGCTCGCAAACGTTCAATATTCTCAGCCGTATACATGGTTTGAAAGTACCCTGAGCGAGGATCATCTTCAAGACTCTCTCTACCATCTTTAAATAAAGTAGCCCACTTGGCAACTGTACTATATTTTGGAGCTTGGTCGCCATGAACTAAAACCAATTCATCGGTTATGGCTTGTGCTGAAATTCCAAGTAGAGCACGAGTATTAATATGCTCGATATTCAAATTTTTCCATTTTTAAATTTTTTCTTTCAAACGTATATAATAAAATTTAAATAACTTTTAAATGAACATTCAAAATATTTAAACAAATACTTAAAACGTTCATAATTAAATACAGTTCAAGAAGATATATAAATATTTAATTATTTCCTGTCGTGTAACTTTATAAATGTAAATTGTAACTTTATAGATGAAGTTCTACGAACTTCTGTAACGACCAAAGTACAATATTATAAAGAAACAAATATGAAAGAAAATAAAAGTTTTCAAAAATGATTGCAATATTGCAAAAAACAGAAAATATTTTAAAAGTTCTTGATTTTCAATGGCTCGTTTTCTGAAATAAATTTCACAAAAATTTCTCTGGTCTCAGCTGGCTAAAGTTGCATCTATAGTTAAAAAATCGTTTGAAAAAAAAAAAAAAAAGTTATTATAAAGTTTAACTTTTTTTTCCCACTATACTGCCACCTTAAATCCCTTTTTAATCGAAAATAAATTAAGGAATCATAAATTATTATTTTACAAGTGATATAATTTCCGCTTAACACTTTTACGTAAATAGCATTTAAATTTTAAATGTATTTACTTCATTTAAGAAAAGAAAAGTTAAAAATATTTGTTTACAAATTTAATCCACCATTTGTAAAAAGGGCAAAAAGTAGCTTTACTTTTCGGATCGAAGTTAGACATCTAGTTATATAATATATCATTTGTCCCTATACATCCTAACTTTCCGGCTCAGTTAAATATGGGTCTTATCCCATTTCTATCCATATCTATTCTGCACTGATTATTTATATACCTGTTCCCCAGCGAACATGTCCTATTGGGGCCTATATGGGTTTGCCCAAGTGGGCCCTATGTGGGCTTTATATATGGGCCCGAAATGGGCCCCATGTGGGCTAGCCCTTGAATACAAAATACTTTGTATTCAAGGGCTAGCCCACATGGGGCCCATTTTTGGACCATATATGTAGTTAAAAAAGTTAAAATTTTGTATTCAAGGGCTAGCCCACATGAGGCCCATTTAGGGCCCATATATTAAGTTAAAAAAGCGTTAAACTCCATCTTATTTTCTAAATTTAAATGCCATCCGATCGTGCGCACGATGGTATGAGGTACTCAGCTAGGCAATTAGCTAGAGGAGTATAAATCTATCAGTCGTGGCGCAGTGGTTAGAGTTCTGGCTCAGAACCCAGAGGTCCGAGGTTCAACGCCAGCTCTAGCCCAACAAGCGATATTGGTACGGAAAGAGGTGTGAACTTCCTGTTGAATGCTCTCCCGCGGTGCTCTATGATAAGACCGTAAGGACTTCTTGGAGCACCTAAATACATACAAAAAAAAAAAAAAAAAAAAAAAAAATCACAATACCGAATTTACTTTATGAATACCCTTTTACATTTCTCAAATGTAATTACTTCTCAAAGCTTTTCTTAAATTTTAAACTAAGTTCAAATTAACTCTTTTTCGAAAAATCTTCTTTTTATTTAAAGTCAAATCATTTTAAAGACTCCGTAATAGTGCTATCAACGCCATGTGTTAGTGGTAGTAAAAGAGTTTTAAATTGTATTTGAAAAATATTTCTTTAAACATTAAATAAAACTTAAACAAAAAAGTTACAAAGTCAGTTTTAAAAGACTGAAAAAAAAATTTTTTTAAGTATAAAAAAGTTTTTGAAAGTGTATACGTATTTCCGTTTTTATAAACCCACAAGCAAAAATGTTAATAAAATGACACGTCTCGAAGAGATACACATAATTGAATATTAAAAATAGCTTAGCTTTTTAAATAATTTCTACGACAAAAGAAAAAAATAAAAAATAATAAAAAACATTTTTATTTAATTGACTAATTGACGGAAAAAAACACATACTGCAACTTTTTAGCCGTAATGGGTGTAGAGGTTTTCTTAGTTCTGCGTTTCTTCAATGACCGTTCTGTCTGCTTTACTCTATTCTGCCTTTCTATCTCGCTCACTTCTATCTTTAACTATACTATCTTCTATTCTTCCAAAAATCTCTTTTCTAAGCCTTGTGTCATTGTCAGAGTGCTCCGCAAGGAGAATGCTGGCGTGTATGCTTGGCTTGGGTAATGAGGTGACTCCGCAAGGCAACGGCTGGAGGAGTATAAACCACAATACCCTATTCAATTGACTATTACTTTAACTTTATTTTATATATATATATATATATATATATATATATATATATATATATATATATATATATATATATATATATATATATATATATATATATATATATATATATATATATATATATATATATATATATATATATATATATATATATATATATATATATATATGGTGTATTTGTTAATGTATATTACTGTCTACCTTTTTCTATTATTATACCTACGCTTTTTCTATATATATTTTTTATATATATACCTATTTTTGCATTTACACCTATTCTTTTTCTATATTTATAACTATCTTCTGTACCTATACTTGATTTCCTGTTTAATTTCTGTAAAGCTAGACTCACGTGACATGTTTATGACTACATATTAAATTATATGTACCTTATGAAAAATAATTAATTATTTAAAATGTTATGAAAAATTTACATAAATAAAAAAGTGCACATATGCAGCCCATATTGACTGCCAACTTGGGCCCCAATTCACGCCCGGCGACAATTTTCCTTGGACGGGATGTGGGCAACCCACTTGTGCGCCATGTGGGGCCCAATATGACTTGCTAGCTGGGGTGCGCTGTCATCAGTTTTGTTTTGGGGGATTTAAGACTTTCCCTTAGCGTAATAAACTTTGAAATTTTTTTAATAATGCTTATATACTTTTAACAAAAAAATAATAATGTAGCAAAAAAGGATTTATAAAGTTTGAAATAAAATCATAAAGCTTTCTCATTTTATAGATAAATTATACGCGATTATCTCTATATAATGCATGCAAACTCAACATATGCTAAAAATTGTACGTAAACTCAACATATGCTAAAGTTTGTACGTAACGCTATACAAATGGAATTAAGAAGATCTCAGACCACTAAAATATAGTCATAAACAAAAATGCATTCTAATAGTTATTATTAAAAACTAAAAAATAATATAGTCTTAGCTATTAAACGCTGATCAAAAAGTTAAGCCAAAAATATTTTGCGCATTGACATCGGTTTGTGGCAAAATAAACCTTTGTGCATCAAATTTTCTTTTGCATCTTACATTTTTTGATTAATTTTAATTGTTGCATACAATAAACCACTGATCTTAAAATATAATATAGTTATATTTTGAGATCAGTGACAATAGACCTTTTCATTAAGCATTTCGTGAAAACGATGCAGTGTTTGTAGCAATCAAAAAAAATTCAGAAAATTCTCGGGAACTGAAACTGCTATACTCACAGCTACAAACTCATCAAGGGTTGAATTAACGCATCGCGATTTGCGATATCTGTTAAATTATCTGGTCTTCAAAGTTTTAGTTTATGGAACACCACGAAATTTACGGAATAGGCGAATAAATTTAATTTGTTAGTGAAAATGTTATGAAAAACAAAACAATAAATTTATGACTACAAAAGTAATAATACTACAGTGTTGTTACTTTTATAACACTCTTTTATGTTGCATTTATAGTTTATTGTTTGATCAAACAACACATAATCAAGATATTATAAATAAAAATGATTTAATTAAGTAATTCCAAACTTTAATTAAAGTAGTAATGCATCTTGAAAAAATACAATGGATATTTAAACAATGTTAAAAACCTTAGCAACTTTTACGAATACATTTTTTTATAAACAGTTTAGCATTTCTAAACATCTTACTAACGGTCCGGAAAAAACGCGCGTTCACTTTAAAATCATCCAATGAAGACACTGATAATTTACTTCTTAGGAGAAATCTATATTAAAAGGGGAGGGGAGGGGAGGAGGCTATAAACTTAAATTTTGTTTTATTATTTAATCAATTAAATCATAATAAAAGTAAAGACAAAAAAATATATTTCTAAATATATATATTTAGAAATATATTTTTTTAAATAAATTTTAGTTATAAAGAAGTATATACTTCTTTATAACTAAAATTTATTAAATTGAACACCTCTGTTTTTAGTTTAAGTAAATGTCAGTACTACTCTCAGTGGCGAAACTGCAGAGGGAAGGGGGGTAGCAGACAAAAAGTGTCCTATTTTTAAGCTAATTTTAGGTTGCATGGGCGATGTGGGGCTTATTTTAAAAATCGTGCGGAGGAGGGGGGGTGGGTGGGTGGGAATTTTAGTCAGGATATATAAAATGGGAGGAGTAAATAATAAAAAAAAGCGAGAGGATTTACAATGAAAGTTTTATTATTTATCGGTTACCAATATATATATTTTTTAATTTTAAGGCCAATTTTCACTGAATTTTTGTTTTGAGATATAGTTTTTTGTTTATAACAAGTGACTTGTTATAAACAAATAACACGATTTTCAAAATCAGCCCCATATCGCCCATGCAACCTAAAATTAAATTAAAATCAGGACACTTTTTGTCTGTTAACCAAAGCCCCCCCTCCCCCACAGTTTCGCCACTGAGAGTAGTACTGACATTTACTTAAACTAAAAACAGAGGTGTTCAATTTAATAAATTTTAGTTATAAAGAAGTATATTTAGAAATATATTTTTTTGTCTTTACTTTTATTATGATTTAATTGATTAAATAATAAAACAAAATTTAAGTTTATAGCCTCCCCCCTCCCCTTTTAATATAGATTTCTCCTAAGAAGTAAATTACCAGTGTTTTTATTGGTTGATTTTAAAGTGAACGAGCGTTTTTTCCGGACCGTTAGTAAGATGTTTAGAAATGCTAAAAATATGTATTCGTAAAAGTTGCTAAGGTTTTTAAGGTGGTCCTATACCATCAAACTTGTGTCACTAACGTTTGACCTTAAAACACTTATTACTGCATTTAATAGGATGCCCAGATATAAAAAAAGAAAAAAAACTAAAAAAATTAAAAAAAAAAAATTTACGGGCTTAATAAACCATGTTGGGACCCGAAATACCCCAATTACTGTTTCCTTAATAACTTTTAAACCATATTTACTCATTGAATAAAATTTTACAAAAATTTTTGTTTTACTATGAAGAACAATTTGAACTAAAATCAATAAAATTTATTGAGTAGTTTAAATTTTATAGATAAAAAATCATTTATATCAAAAATTTACTATAGTTACGTTAGTTCTAAGACCAAAAATTCAAAAAATACAAAGTAAAAAACTTTCATTTTAGTTCAGGTTGTAGATCAAACCTAAACGAATAATTTGGGAAATTTTTAGATCAAACTGTAAAGTCTAGGAAATTTTATTCTGGAAACGGTGAGGAAAAATAGGCTAAAATCAAAAACTGAGAAAAAACGAAAATAATAAAATAAATAGAAAATAACAAGCATTAAAATGATATTACACATAAAAAAATCAATATGCTCCAGTCATATAAGACTCACAGTCATTTGTGTTTGTCTGTTCATCAATAAAACCCTTTCTTTTAGCTCTTAAAACTTTTCATTGTTTTTTACAGAAACTACTTGACTTCTTGTTAGCTTTTTTTATTCTACATAAATCTCGTTTTGGACCATTTATGCAAAATGAAGCTCCAGGAGCAATGTTTAAAAATTTAAATACATTATGAAGTCTATTAAAACCATCATTAAAATGAATAATTGCTGAACAAACACCAATTTTAATTATTTTTTGACTGCAATATTGACTTTTAGGGCATCGAGACCAAATCATTGCATTAAGTGACTCATTAACATTCTGGGTCATTCCATGCAAACATTTTATCAATAAACTATCAGCACTTAGCTCCATAAAAATTGGTTTTAAAATATCTCTAATAGCAGCAGGCAGTGATAATTTAGGTTCATAATTTAACCTTTCCACTTCATTTAGTTTGTACCATTTGCACCAACTATCATTGGTTCTTGGACAATATAGATGTCTTTGAGCTTTAGTATCAGACTCACTACAATGAAGCAGAACTGCAATAATGGCTTTTTTCATGCTATAAACTTCAGAGTTTTGTCTGATGGACATGCCAAAGTAGTTTTGCAGTAAGTTAATAGCAGATTCAGTTAAGCGCCCTTTTCCAACAAGTTTTTTCCCATCTACTAAAACTTGTCCTTTCATACTCTGTCGTAGTGAACGTAGTCTATTCCCAAGTCTTTTTTGTATGTGACCAACACATTCAAGTTTATTAATAACAAAATCTTCACCATATGGCTTACTCTCTACAACTTTAAGAAATGAGCTGCTGTCACCATCCCCAACATAATTTTTATAACGCAAACCGTTTTGATGAATTGATCGATGAAAAATTGCTATAGCTCCTTGTGTCTCCATTGAGCCTGCTGAGCCCTTGTGGTTTATTGAACAGTTATGGCTGCTGTTCCATATTTGGTATTCATTTGTGCCTTTTTTATTACGCCATGACAGGCAAGCTTGACACTTTTTTGAAAGTACTTCGTAGTCAATAACCTTATTGTTTGTACGAGATATAGCAGTAACAACACCATTAAGAGATTCATGACCTCTTTTTTGCCATGTCCCATCTAGAGATACAGTACATTCAACAACTTCATCTACATTAGCTTTGCATTCCCTAACTGCATTGGTCATACTTTCATTAGCAGCAGTCATGTATGAGTTTAACATTTTGTTGTTAATTTCGTTATAAGCTTTGAGATTTATAGGATCTGTTAAACTTAGTATACGCGAAAAGGTCTGAATTGATGCATGACCTTTGCCAATTTCTCGAAATGCCATAACACATCTAGTATTAATGTCAAAACATTTTTGACCACTTTTATTAGGTAAAATAATTTCTTTAGAGGTAAAAATATTTTTACTCCATTGACAATAAGTACAGGAAAGTCTCAGTTTATTTGCCCATCCTTTCTTTTCTGTTGTTAAATTTTGAGTACACAGTCCCATTTGATTACATTCTGGGCAAACTGAATACAAACATATTGTTTCTGCCAAAATATTTAAGTCTATTAGCAAATAAGATATATTCAAATCTGCTTCCTTCACATTATTATTTTTCAATTTTAAACCACTTGCTGAACATGGAGCTTCATTTATAATGATTTCTGAAGTAGATATTGGATTCTTTATTGTTTCTAGTGGAGCAACTACAAATCGATTTCCATGAAATACTCTTTTTAAAGGTTTGTAACCTGATTTTCTTCGACCCATAAAAAAAATTTTAACTCTAGTACCAATTTACTAAATTCAAACAAATTAAATGAAGCACGAGGTTAAAGTCAATTTGTTCTTGCAAAGTATAGCCAAAAAATGAGTTTAAAAGTTGGCAAACTATACTTTAAAAATGCAGTGTTAACATTTCAAAGATTCATTTTAGCAGTGGGTAAAAAAGATCAGCAAAAACTTTTTTGATTTTGAAATTGCCGTTGCTAGGGGCGTAACTATGGAAAACATTTTCAGTACTTTGTTTAAAATTAAAAATATACCAACTTGTGCTCTGAATTTAGTTAAAACTATTAAAAAATCTTAAACTAGTATTAATTTATTAATTTAGTATTAGTAATTTAGTATTAATTTATTAATTTAGTATAAATTTTGCACAAAATTAAGTAAAAAAAAAAAAAAATTGAAATTTTCTATTTTTAATGGTATAGGACCACCTTAACATTGTTTAAATATCCATTGTATTTTTTTTAGATGCATTACTACTTTAATTAAAGTTTGGAATTACTTAACTAAATCATTTTTATTTATAATGTCTTGATTAGGTGTTGTTTGATCAAACAATAAACTATAAATGTAACATAAAAGAGTGTTATAAAAGTAACAACACTGTAGTATTATTACTTTTGTAGTCATAAATTTATTGTTTTGTTTTTTATAACATTTTCACTATCAAATTAAAGTTTATTTGCCTATTCCGTAAATTTCGTGGTTTTCCATAAACTGAAACTTTGAAGACCAGATAATTTAACAGATATCGCAAATCGCGATGCGTTAATTCAACCCTTGCTCATGGTTTAAATCAATTGACGATGGTAAATATGTAGGTGCTCTATTAATAGACTTATCCAAAGCCTTCGATAGCATACCAAATCAAGAACTTTTAAATGAATTGTCTATAATGGATATAGGAGTCAAAGCAGGACAATGGTTTACTAATTATCTCGAAAATAGAATGCAAGGGATTAACAATGGTAAAAAATTTAGTTAATGAAAACCAATCACTAAGAGTGTGCCATAAGGAAGTGGACTCAGCCCAGAATTATTCAACTCTTACACAAGAGAAATTCCAACTTCTTTAAAATCAGAAATTTATCAGTTTTCTGACGATACAACCGCATCTGAAGCCGACCTATCACTTCAAGTAATTGCAGAAAAATTAAAAAAATCGATCCATGATACAAAAGATTATTGTGAAACAATGAAATTGACTATAAATACAAATAAGACCCGATTGATTATTTTCGAACCACCCAGGAAGCAAATACCTGGCTGGCTACCAAATTCTATTAGATGAAATAACAATAAAACCTAAAAACAATGTAAAATTGTTAGGAGTAACATTGGACCAGCATCTAACCTTTAAACAACAGATAGAGTCAGTAATAAAAAAATGCCACTCTTCCCTGGGAATGTTGGCAAGAGCATCAGCAAGCCAACCAAAAAAAATTAATAAAGTTGGCCTACAACACAATGGTGCTTATACATATGGAATTTATTAGTTCACTCTATATTTCAATACCAAACACCCATATTAAAAAATTAAAAGTAGTACAAAAGCAAGCCGCGAGAATCATTTTCCATTCACCACGAAATTCCCATGCTGCACCATTAATTAAAGAACTTGGACTTGAAGCACTAGCGGATCGAAGAACAGGTCATGCAATGAAAATAATTGAATCAGTTGTTAAAGGAAAATGCATCCTGCTTTAAACAAACTTATCCAAGTAAACAATGAAGGTCTTTTAAAAATAACAGTATCAAATAATACATATGGTAAAAAAAGATTTTGACTCTGGAATCATTCTGTACAATAAAGAATTACAAAAACAGAGAAAAAAAAGACGAAAAATAAATTAAAAAATAAATAAATAATATACTTAAACTTCGAGCAGCGGAAGAAAGACCAGATACTAAAGTCAAATGAAATGAATTACAAAGAAACACAAAAAGAAAAAGCTATAAAGGAACAGATAATAGAACATTCTGCAAAGGCATAGGTGTCTAGCTGTCATCGAAAGAAAATAAAAGTTTACATCAACAACAATGATATTCAAAAATGGCGATATCATTTGGGCGATATCATTAAAAATGGCGATATCAATTTTTTATGAATGTTTTTCATATAGCGATGATCTTGTAGATAGAATTCCAACAAACATTTGTTTTTTCACATTTCCAGCTGAAATAGGAGAAAGAAATATTTGTAGATGGAATTAGAGTTCCAATAAACATTTATTTTTTCACATTTCCAGCTGAAATAGGAGAAAGAAATATTTGTAGATGGAATTAGAGTTCCAACAAACATTTGTTTTTTCACATTTCCAGCTGAAATAGGAGAAAGAAATATTTGTAGATGGAATTAGAGTTCCAACAAACATTTGTTTTTTCATTTTTCCAGCTGAAATAGGAAAAAGAAATATTTGTAGATGGAATTAGAGTTCCAATAAACATTTGTTTTTTCACATTTCCAGCTGAAATAGGAGAAAGAAATACTTGTAGATGGAATTAGAGTTCCAACAAACATTGGTTTTTTCCTATTGCCAGCTGAAATAGGAGAAAGAAATATTTGTAGATGGAATTAGAGTTCCAACAAACATTTGTTTTTTTACATTTCCTGAAATAGGAGAAAGAAATATTTGTAGATAGAATTAGAGTTCCAACAAACATTTGTTTTTTCACATTTCCAGCTGAAATAGGAGAAAGAAATATTTGTAGATGGAATCAGAGTTCCAACAAACATTTGTTTTTTCACATTTCCTGAAATAGGAGAAAGAAATATTTGTAGATGGAATTAGAGTTCCAACAAACATTTGTTTTTTCACATTTCCAGCTGAAATAGGAGAAAGAAATATTTGTAGATGGAATTAGAGTTTCAACAAACATTTGTTTTTTCACATTTCCAGCTGAAATAGGAGAAAGAAATATTTGTAGATGGAATTAGAGTTCCAACAAACATTGGTTTTTTCCTATTGCCAGCTGAAATAGGAGAAAGAAATATTTGTAGATGGAATTAGAGTTCCAACAAACATTTGTTTTTTCACATTTCCAGCTGAAATAGGAGAAAGAAATATTTGTAGATGGAATTAGAGTTCCAACAAACATTTGTTTTTTCACATTTCCAGCTGAAATAGGAGAAAGAAATATTTGAGTTAGTTTGATCAAAATACAGGAAAATAAAGATAGTTTCAAGATAACTAAATATCTAACCGATTATGTCAAAACATTTCTTACCAGATATGATCTATAGAACTGCATGTCGCAACTTGAAAATTTAGATGAGGATTTGCATCAACCCTATTTTTACCACCGTTTAATAAAGTAGATTCCTCTTTATCAACATCATTTTTAATGCCGATAAATGAAGCAGACTCCTCTTCATCAATATCATTGTCAGCACCACTAGAGGAAGTAGATTTAGGAAGTTTGATTTAGAAAAGAGTAATGAATTTATAGGTGTACGTTGCAATCGCTTCACTGATCATGAAAATGGAAAATGACAAGAATTGCAATCATTATACTAGATTTCCATCAATTAACATTTTAAATAAACATCTGACAGATGTTAAACTACTGATATCATTTCTAAAAGTGCAGGTTTGTTTTTAGTAGGTTGACTTACATAGCGTCACTACAAAAAAAAATTTGACAAGTTAGTTTTGAAATTTTAAAATATCAATGTTCTTTTTCTTTTAAGTAATTAAAATGAGTAATTATTCTCAATATTTACTGCCTTCATCGTGTAAATAACAAATAACATTTGTTAGCTCTATTCATAAATAAACCGCATAAACATTTAAATCTTTTATATACAGAATATTTAATAAATACTATATTTGCTAATTTTTTGACATTAAATTGCATACACCCCTTATGATCTAATAATTGTAACAATATTGCGATGGAACAATATTGTTAATAGTGATATTTTGAAACATCTTGATATTACTGAAAAACGGTAGTATGAAAACTGAATTTGTAAAGTAAAAATATTGTTATTAAGTTATTGTTAACAAAATTAGGTAAAACAGGGTTAAAAATTAGCTTGTAATAAAATGCTAAATAACAATTTGTATACTAGATTAATCACCCTAAGTAAAACTTGACTTACCCCAAGTTTTACCAAAAATAAGGTACTTAGGATGAGAGCCCGGATTCGTTAGGAAACCAGACTTGGTGTAAAACAGGAAAAGAAGAGATTGTTGAAAGCATAAAGCTGTATACAAGAATGGGGTGGGGGTTAAAAAGTTTACATTAAAATATAATAAGAATAAATTAAAAATTAAACTTATTTAGAAATTTGATTTTACTCAATCGTTATGCTAATTTCATCCAAAAAAAAAAACTTTCTAAGTTAGCTTTTGAAAAGTCCACAAGGTTTTTTAATAAATGAATGAAATAAAAATCAAGAACTTTTTTTTTCAGCGTGTCCTATTTTTCTTTATTGAACTGCACACAATTAATAACCATTCCTTTATTAGTATAAAACAAAGTCACACCATAATTGAGATGTTAAAGCTAACTGCATTTGTATTTGGTCGTAATAACTATGGTCCTCATTGTGATCAATTCAGTTAACTCATTGTATTTAATATAGACATGAAACAAATGTCTTTGGGGTCAACATTTTTATATTCTTCATTACATTTTACCTCTATGATTCCGAAAAGCCCGTCAACTTGAACTTTTCCATCTGGAGTTGCTCCAAGAATAAAATTTTTTTGTCAATTACTAGTTCACATGGTTCAATAGTTACAACATGATTTTTACACAAGAGATATTTTTCATAATTGGAAATCGCTATTGGTTCGTAAAATTTACCATGACTCACTTTCTTTTTGGCAATATTGTTACAAATGTTTTTATCTTTTTGAAACACGATATTTTATGCTAGTGTTTTAAGCCTCTTTTCACTTTTTAAATTTTTTATTTTATTACACAATGCATCATTGTAAAGCGGTTATTTCTTTTTTCAAACCAAAGTGAACAACGAGCATGATCGCGTGTTAATTTCTCAATTTGATTTATGTCATTGCTACTAATTTTAAGTGATTCTATTAGTGTTAATGCCTTCAAACCTGTGACTTTTTGTAAATACTCATCAAGATTACAATCAGTGTTGTTAAATTTATAACTTGGATATTTATGGCTATTAAGTATAGACGCATTTATTACCTCTATAAGATTTGAATATACTTTAAAGTTTGGTTGCATTATTGGTGCATGATTGGCAAGTACAGACCCTTCTGCCATCATGCCAAATTTTGTTTCAATGATACCTTTAAAATTTTTGTTTCAATACCTTTATTTTCATTAGTTGTTTTATTTTTTTCTTGTTTTGTTTTTTTGCTTGGTAGAGATTTTATTTGCAGCTCATTTATTGTTGATTTTTCTATTCCGCCTCTACTTTGTGGTACAGACCAGACATTTGGTAAGGATGTACAAGCTTTTTTTTCTTGCACCTTATCAATTCCCTCTACCACCCATTTTGCTAAGAGCTTTAGGAGAGCATAGGAATGGGAGCATGTACCTAATTTCCCAACTGGACATTAATAATAATGGCCTATAACAATTTTAAATAAGTTATCTGCAGATAACTTATTTAAAGTTGTTATAGGCCATCTATTTATTTTTCTTAAGCTGCCAGCACAAATGTCTTTTACACAGAATAAATCATTGCTCATCTTAGTATATACGGAACTCAAATCAATGATTTCTTCTTCAACAAGCTGTTCACTTCTTTAAAAAAAATTTTTCAAAATTTTCGATTTTGAAATTATTTTGCAGTTAAAATCTTTTTTATACTTTAGAATACTTTTTATTGTAAAAAGTGGTAAATCTTTAAGGCTTTTCGACCAGCCGTCTGATTGATTTAAATTAAGAAGTTCTGGTTGAAAAAGTTCAGGACAACTGATATCACAAGTGCTTACATTAGTAAATGGTTTGATTCTTAATTTTGATTTTTCTGCTTTTTTAAAAAACCATTTCTTTTCTAGAGTAGGACCTACAATTATTTCTGATGTACCCAAATTAATATAGTTCAATACCCAAAAAAATCTACATATGTTTTAAACATGCTTATATTGATTATTATTTCAAAGCAAATTTCAAAGTCAGATACACAAACAATTGCTACTATAATTTCCACGATATAGTAGCCATTGTTTTAAATGTCCGATCTTGTAAGTGGATAAGTTTTTAGGCTGAACATGGACTGCTTGATCATCAACATTTTCCACTGTTATTGTAACTTCCTTCAAGTCTTGAAAAGAAGGAAAACTTATATGGCCATATTGAGATTAGTTTAAACTAATATATGAGATTGATTGAGTATATATATATATATATATATATATATATATATATATATATATATATATATATATATATATATATATATATATATATATATATATATATATAAATACATATATATATATATATATATATATATATATATATATATATATATATATATATATATATATATATATATATATATATATATATATATATATATATATATATATATACATACATACATATATATATATAAGTAGAAAAATTAGTCAACAAAATAAACAATAAACGAAATATTTTCTTCTTTTAATTTAACAAAAATTACTCTAATTATAAATTTTAGCACTTTATAATTAGAGTAATTTTTGTAAAATTAAAAGAAGAAAATATTTCGTTTATTGTTTATTTTGTTGACTAATTTTTTTACTTATTGGTTATAAACATATTTCAAGTTATATATATATATGTTCTCTCAATGCTATTGTTAATTTATAATTTATATAAATATTTAATATAAATAAAGAAATAAACACAAATACATACTGATAAATTTTATGTAAATAAAAATTTTTTTTTTAGAAAGATATTTTCCGGGGGAATTTTATCCGGAGGGATTTTGTCTCGGATGGATTTTTTCTCGGGGGATGATTCCCTGCTACCTTTACCAGCTGAAGTCGTTTAACTTCCTCCCATAGTTTCTTTCGATGTTCTATTGTTTTTTTCGCGAAGTCTTCGTTTATATAAAGTCTATTTCGTCCTAACTTTTTTGCGTTGTTAAGAAGTTTAGTTCTAAACAATACAATAGGGTAGAGCGGGGCGAGTTGAGCAAATCACATAAATCTTAGTATCTTCAATGCGCATGCGCAAATCCTGACAATAGTACAGTGAATGATGAAATTGTTAATTAGGAAGGTTCTGTGTGATTTTTGTTACTTTCTGATGAAAGGCTCTGAAGATAAACGCAGTCTGTCAACTTACTCCTGCGGCGAGCTAACACGTGTCCTATAAAATTTTAGACTGGTTTTAAACTTAAATAAAAACTTAAATAAACACGATATATTTTGTAGTATGTTCTTAGAATTAAATATGCAGAGTAGGAAAATAAAAATAAATTTATCACAAGACTCCAAATCTTCGAGATTGATCAAGTCTGGTATTTGTACCTTGTACTAGTTTATGTATAGCATTTAGGTCAAGTCTACTGGCACAATAACAATTCCGACGCTTAATGTTTGATATATTATTTGTAGACCATCCATTCTTGTACAAATCCCGCTTAAGCATTGCCCAAAATTTCTCTATAGCACGAGCTTCTGGTAAGTTTGCTGGATTGTCTTTTTTTTGAACAAATGGTATCTTCTGAGTTTTTAACCATTTTGTTACCGAATTAGCATAGTTAGATATTTTTAAATTTGGCCAAAAAATAGAATTGGTGTTTCGATAATATTTATTAATAAAAGGTTGCAAGCGCTTTAGTAAACACTCTTTTAAATAGATCTCTTGGTTTACTGCTTAGCCAGAAGGAACAATGTAAATAAATGTGACCCCTCGAGGGGAGATCCATCCATACCAGTAATTTTTTTTCAAATTTTGCAAATCATAATACTTAACAATGTCTGGTGTCAATTTTTGATCATTTGAATAGTGTGTTATTACCAGCCAGTGTGCTATTCGACAAAGTAAAGTATGACTCATCACCAATAATAAATTCATGGTTGCGATATTTTGAATAAAGTTGAGCACATTTTCGGCGACCCCAAAGCCTCTGTTCAGGAGTTCTGCTTGGTCTTTTTTTTCTTTTATAACAAATAATAGAATTTTAAAAGCATTTTAAGATTCGTCCGATGGTGTTTTTGCTACAACTAAGTCTTCTAGAAGTCTTTGAAAGTGATACGCCTCTTCGATTGTTAAACATTTTCCTTAATTTGATGCGGTTTTTTTGTGTATTAAGAGTAGGCCTTCTTCGACTTCCAGTTTTGCGACCCAATGGTTTATTTTGATCGGAAATGTTCATATATCTATAAATTGTAGCTTTTGAAAAGCCCTCTATCTTGAAATGGTTCCAAACAACGTGTTTTATATCTTTATGTTTTTTTTTATAAAAAATATACACACGACTTTTTAGGGTTTGTTGATTTGGCATTTTAAATTGTTATTTGAACAAAAAATAACCAGAGAACTTATATGCTAATTGAAAGAGGAAAGATAGAGCTTTCATTTGATATTAAATACTAATTAAAATTAAATAGTAAGAAAGTGTCAAAATATAAAAATATAATTTTATACAATTATCTTGAAATTTGATGCGCGATTTGAAAATTACTAATTTTAAAAATACATATAAATAATGTACCGCTCTACTATTTCTCATCAAAGTTGTTTCATTGTGTTTGATAGTTCAGTTTTATTTATTTTTCTCAAAGAAGCTCAATATACCCCTACTAGACAAAGTGACGCATTAGTTAGGTTTTAAAAAGAACAGTAAGGTCTAAAAAAAACAGTTAATTTTAATCAAAAGTCCAATAAATTGGTAAATTATCAACACTTAAGTGATGGCAGATAAAAAAAGTTTATAAGCATTTAAGCGAAAAAAAGCAAAAAAATTTTATTTTATTTTTTTGGACAAAAATAGAAAAAGTGTCCTTATATCTTATTCAATAGCTTTTCAGCAATTTTTTTGTTGCGCATTGTGTTAACATTCTAATTCCCTAACTTTCATCCATTAGATGTTTTGTCATGTGATGTATAGTTTTTGATATATTTTAACTGCCCAACATGCTCTTATGCTCAACTAGCTCTAGTTTGAATATTATTGTTCTTGGTGACTTATTATTTCTTGCATTTCCAGTACAATGAGCTCTTTCAATTTCAATTTTGTCAGATACATTAAGTTTATTTTTAATGAATTCTTTTACCGAATTTCTACAATCGTCCCAACTTTCACCTTCTTTTTCCTTTACACCATCGATCTTTAAATTGTTTCTGCGTGAGCGGTTCTCTAAGTCCACTGTTTTTTTTACTAAGTAATTTATATCATACCCCAAATTTTTTGTAGTTTTTTCCACTTTTTTCATTATATTTTCTTTTTGAAAGTTCAAGCTCTCTTTAATTTTCTATACTTCTCTTTCAATAATAGCATCTTTTGATTTGTTTTCTTTTGCTTCATTTTCAAGTTTGTCGAGTTGTTCTGCGAGAGTTTCAAGGTTTTCGCTTATTAATAATAAAAAACTTTATTCTTGTTTTTTTAGCTCTTATGTTACTCCAATCATAGCTCCAATGTTGCATTAAGAATAGTACTTACCCTCTCGGTTTTAGTGGTTGACGGAGTTTTTTTAATTTAAAGATTACCTAAAATTACATTCTATTGAGACTTTCTCAGGACCGCTTAACGCGAGGTTAAAATTATCTACACATTTTTGAGTTTTATCTTGTTCTATCTCCACATTTTTGAGTTTTGATAT
Source organism: Hydra vulgaris (assembly GCF_022113875.1). Taxonomy (NCBI): domain Eukaryota; kingdom Metazoa; phylum Cnidaria; class Hydrozoa; order Anthoathecata; family Hydridae; genus Hydra; species Hydra vulgaris. The sequence goes on from NC_061160.1 coordinate 56,462,314, forward strand.
AAAAAAATTATCTTGTTCTATCTCCACATTTTTGAGTTTTGATATAAAAAGATTTTAAAACTTTAGGAGACGGCATATAAAAATTTTTATTATTTATGTTTTCTCCGCGAGTATTTTGATTTTGAACCTAGGTTTAAATATAGTAGAAAAACATTATTTTAAGGTACATGACGCTACCAATAACTCGATTTTTTCAAAAAGTGGAGTTAAAACAAAATAATTCTAACCTTGCGCTATGTGGGATGGCTACATTTGCAACTAAACGCCAGGTTCTGAGTACGATTAAAGCCGATTCGTTTTGTAAAGACTTTGCTAAAGGCAAAAGGGTAAACATTTCTCGTTTAGAAACAAACTTTTCATGCTTTAGCAAGAAAAGTTTGTTTTTATATGTTTATAAAAGCACTGTGTTTGTAAAAAACTTTATTGATTTTTTAAATTTATATTCAATACAGTTTTCGATATGCTTCTTACATCGTTTATAAAAAGTATTTTGCGATATTAGTTATTTTATGTTATTTTGCAAAATCTAAAAAAATTATAAAAGTTGTTATTTTATTTGATCATTAAAAGTATGACTAAATAAATGTAATACTTATTATAATGCATATCATACAGTTATTATAAACTGTATGATATGCATTTGTTAATCTCTTTGTTCAAAAATTAATTTTTTGACGCCCACAATTCTGCAGTCAGTTTTTAAGTAAAGTACGGTAAAGGTTTAATAGGAAATTGTTTGTTTATTGAATTTTAGGTTGTTTTTTTTAGATAAAATACGTCTTAAGACGTATCCACATCTATCCAATTTATTGGTATAGTTCGTTCCATTTCCTGATTGCATTCTAACCAAACTGCTTGTGCATACGGACTGCTAGTAGCCATTGTTACTTTTATATTTTTCAATATATAATTATTTATAAATCTAACGTTTTCACTACAAAATAAACAACCATTTTTAACTATATACTTTTAGAAAAAAGAAGTTTTTTTACAAACATCAAACAAAAACTAAACGCAAATATTTTATAATATTATTCTTCTTTATTTGTGATTTTGATGCATTAACTAAGTTAAAATAAAATTTAAGCAAAGAAGATTGAACAAAATTTATATTTCAATAGTTTAACAAAAAGAAATACTGATACAAATAAAGTTATTAACGCTTCTCAGGTGCCAGAATATTATCTCTAAAGCTATGAAGACAAGGAAAAAAAGCAAATGTCTTTTTGCGTGGTAAACAAACCGTTTTATTGCGAATATCTTGTTTACAAATATTTCTACTTTCCATTGAAATATTTTTGTTTGCAATAAATTTGTCAATATTTATAGAGTTTTACATGGCTCAATAAAAAAATGTTTCATATCTTTTGAATTAACAGTTTTACATTGAAAATTATTATTTGTCAATTTTTTAGTGATCTTAACAATTTCTCCACTAGTTAAACATAACCCACTATCTCTGTCAGCAATAGCAATTTTATCATTTATATATTAGTGGATGATCCTTTTACAAGACTATTCTAGTTCGGAACTTCGTTTAATGATTTGAACTAGATGAATTAGTGAATGAACATTGTAAGTAATAAAGGATTTACCATAAACATCTTTTGACTTAAAAACGATCCATTCTAACAAATTCTTAGCATATTGCAGTAACTCAGTTCTTTTATAAGAATCCGTAAAACACATAATTCTTATTGCAACACAAAATGGCAAAAAATGAGTATAAACTTCATTAGACACAATTCCTTTTAATACTACAGGTCCGGTGTAAAGTATAAATTGTTTAAATTCTGTAGCTTTCCAATGCTTCAATTCATTTAAAGAGCGAGGCTGTCTAGCAAATTCACTAGGCAATTTACCATTTAAATACTCTAAGTTTTTTGATATTTCATTTAGTTGTAATTGTGATAATTTACAAATTCTAGGTCCTTCTTTCAGAAAAAGGAGTATACGCCTTACATACTACACCTAACATAAATAAATGCATACTGTTGAATACAAACCCGGAAACACATTGAAAACCATAATCTACAAAAATACTTTTACCTAGTTGAAGCAATGGTTGATACTTTCCTTGGGAAAAATCTTGATCACTTCTTAAAGCACATCCAACGTCATTAAATACAACTCTATTTTCTTTATACCTCCCCTCTACTATACACCTTTCACATGAATTATAACCATTGTGAGGTTTGATTGATTTAAACATTGCTCTTGCAGGTGCATCACAACAAAAATACTTTAATCTTACTTGAAACAAATGTCCATTGAATTAAGACCAAACTCACTTAATCCACTATATTCTTCTAAAAAGTCATTTATGAAATCAGCCACTGGATCTGGTTTATGAGTTCCACAATAAACAGCAACAAAGAACGGATTCAACCCACTAAACGTACAAAGTATAGCCCATAGCTGTGTGTTACTACTTTTGTATAATGGCAGTCCATTAATATTGACAACAAGAGATATGGGATTTAAATCTTTGACGTTGCCCTTATATGAACTAAGAAGTCTGGAAACTCCATTTGAAATTTCTAGATAAGCATATTTGCCTCCACTTAAGGATAGTGATTCCACATACCTTGGAGATTTCAACAGCGCTCTGCTATCTATGGGCAGGTCGTCATGCCCATGCTTTTTCAATATAGATAACAACTCATTAATTGAAGCACGTGTGCATTTATTTTTAGTAGCCCATGATGCAAACATTTTACACCATTTTACAGGAAAAAAAACACTTTGAATTGAGAAATTTTACACCATTTTACAGGAAAAAAAACACTTTGAATTGAAAAATTTTACACCATTTTACAGGAAAAAAAACACTTTGAATTGAGAAATTTTACACCATTTTACAGGAAAAAAAAAACTTTGAATTGAGCTCATTTAAACCTAGGCTCAATGGAGTCAATACAATAAGAAATTGATTTCGAATAAAAATCTAAAACATACTAGGTACTTTTCTTTCTTAGTTTCAACCACGTTCTATTATTCCGACGAAAAATAAAGTTACCGTTACCGATGTTATAACAATGTTATTATAACGTTATAACACAAACGTTACAAAACCAATGTTAGTACAACGGTAAAATTCTGATGAAAATTTATGTTGGTGAAATTAACGTTATTACAACGTTAGATATAGTTGGTCGACGTCGCCCAACATAATCTACCGTAAATCCAACGTTGGATCGACGTTGGGTGCCCACTGGGTTGGTAAGTCTATTCTACACAGACCATTTCTATACTTATACCTTACTTCAATATTTTTTAGCAAGCGAAAGAAAAACACTACATATAAACATTTTTACGCTTCGGTAATCGTTGCGCGAACCACTATTTAGTGGTAAAAAAATCTGTCAAATCTTTGTTTTTAATTAATAACTATGTTCAATACTCTTTAACTTCTTATTATAAAATTATAAACTTATATAAATAAACGGGTACAGACCATAACGTACTTTATAACTTACTTATAGCGCACTTTATATTTTTTCTTTATTAAGTTTCTATTAAGTTTTTATCCGATATTTTTCAAGACCATTTGCAGCTTATTAGGAACCTCGCCCCGTTATTTAATTTTGAAGATTTACGAAACTTACGAAAACACATTATATAAGTTAATAATTAACATATCATTATATTTTGATTTTTTTCATAACAACTGTCGTGAAAAATTATTGGTTTATATATATAACCTGCTTTACTAATATAGATGACTGTTTGTTTTAATTTTAAAGAAACATATTCTTATCCTTTTATTGAAAAATTTATAAAATATTAAATCCTAAAATTGTTTATTATACAACTTTCAAAGACGCCAAATGTTGACCTTGCGTATACCAAAAAAAACCATGAGCCGGCCTAATTTGTAAACTAAAGCTGGTTCATGGCCTTTAATGACCGAGTATTTTTTTAGGCGTGCTTACTTTAACCGCATTTTATCAAACTCATCAATACTAGGCAAATTAAAATCAATCGGCAAAATATCGTCGCTGCAAAACAAGACTATCTTATATCCATTTTTGCTGTTCTGAGAAAAAGTATTTAAAGTTTTTAATTCATCACTGCGTTTGATCTTCTTAATTAAACCAAATTGTTTTTAAAACACTTATAGAATATGTTATTATTTTCTATAATATAACAAATAAAAAATTAAATTTTAAGTTTAGAAGAAGCAACAATGCAAATGGACTTAAGATAACTTTAAAACTATTTAAAATATGACAAATTTCTACAAATTAAACTGCCGCTGCAAAACAAGACAATCCTAAGTCCGTTTTGCTGTGCTGAGAAAAAGACATCTAAAGTTTTAAATATAATCACTGCTTCTGATTTTTTTAACTAAGTATACATGTTTTTAGTTATTTATTAATTGTGTTAAGTATTTTAAACCAAAAAAGTTTTTTTTGCCAAAAAATAGACTAAGGATTTGTTTAGCGGCAACGATGTCTCTTAACTTTTTTCTTTAAGACATAAGATATTTGAATTTTACTCATAGTTGCAAAAGTTGAATCAACTTTGGTTCCATACTTTATGGGATGATTTTTGTGCACCTAAGAAGTATTGTAAACCAAAAAATTCAATTTTTCCAAAAATGGTTTTGTTTTGCAGCGACAATATAGCTCATCAAACTAAACGTCACGCATACAAGGTGACGTCATTGCTTTCAGGCAATTAAGGCAATTTTGATTTTATTACATTAATGTAATATTTATTTAACAAGAAAAGATAGATTTTTTAGTTTTTTTATATTTAAAGATTTAAGCATTTATAAAAAATATTTAATAAAGATTTTTACAAGATTCTCGAAAAAATATATTCTTAATAAAATACTACTAATACCGATTTTTTTTTCCTTTGATTTTTAATTCACCTCCTCAAGGCAGAAAACCAACTATATATTAAAAAAAAGTAACAATCATACATTTTTTGGTGGATTTTGTTTTTAACATTGTTTTCCAAGAAAATCATTATTAATCTATTATTAATCAAGATTCATTGATCACGAAACAGAAGATAGGTTCGCCCACTATCAAATATGTTTGTTTATTAAATTGTCTCGGTAAGTCAAAGGGTTTTTTTTAACCAATAGAATAGATCTTTTTTAACAATTAGAATATCATACAACACGTCAAAAATAATCATTATCTCAATGCACTTTAATTATAGCAGTGCACATGGTAAAGAGTATGAATTAATAATTAAGTCAATATTTTCATTTAACATTTATTTCACGATAACATCTAAAAAAAAAAAAAAGTCTTTTAAGTTTATCATTTTTTATAGACTTTATTTCTAATTTGGAAATTGAAAAAAAAAATTAAAGGTTTAATAACTTATTTTGAAAAAATAGTAAAAATCCTTTGAAAAACAATGATATTAATGAGTGTTATCACTTGTTATTAAACAAGTGTTATTAAACTGTTATCACTTAATTTAGTTCTTCCAAACACGTTAGAAACCATTTTTTGTAGTATTCCAAAATTTTCAAAGACTTTGCGGTGCTTAGCAAGGAAATTTTTTTAGCACAAGATAAGTGTGCTTATATATATATATATATATATATATATATATATATATATATATATATATATATATATATATATATATATATATATATATATATATATATATATATATATATATATATATATATATATATATATATATATATATATATATATATATATATTTTTTTTTTTTTTTTTAAATAAAACTTCTTTTTATGGATTGATTTCTATTTGCAAAAATTATATTTATTTTTACGATATTTCGAGGGAATATGGATACCCTCGTTATCAAGTATATAAAAACCGTTATAAAAAAACAAAACCGCTATATTATATAAAAACTGTTTAAATTAACGAAACAATTTTCTTTGTAAGAGCTTCTTTTTAAGAGGGTTATTTAAGTGAGTTTTTTGTGACGTAAGAATTTAAACATGGGTGTCCAAAATGACGTCGTCACATAATCGCCATCATCTCGATAAAGACCATTGTCGCGAATGGTACTTTCGTTGAGTTGTATTTCCAAGGCTTCCCTAACTTTCCTATAAAAACTATTTGTTTCGATTTTTAACGTATTACGACCATTCCAGTTGAATTTTCCTTGGCAAATTTTGGAATGTTCAGCTACAGCTGAATTTTCCCCTTTACCTTGTTGTGCACTTGTTTGATGCTGGCATATCCGAGACGATATCTTTAATCCAGTTTCACCAACATAACATTTGCCACAAGAGCACTTTAATTTGTAAACACCGGGAAAAGAATTAACTGGTAGTGTAGATTTATTTTTGGAACTTAGTAAACTTTGGAGATTTTTTGGAGACTTAAACACTGGTGCGTATCCTGCTTTTTTAAAAGTTCCTCTTAACTTAGGACTGATTCCAGGGATCCAGAGTAAAGACACAATTCTTTTTGAAGACTTTAGGAAATGTTGATTTTTTGAGAGATCTTTTTTGTTGTTGTTGTTGTTAAGACTTTCTTTCGTAAACTTAACTAGTTTTTTCAGACTTTTCCTCTCATAGCCGTTTTCTACAAATACATCGATAAGAAATGACAACTCATCATCTATGTTATTTATTGTGCATAAACGTAATGCTCTCTCTCTCTCTCTCTCTCTCTCTCTCTCTCTCTCTCTCTATATATATATATATATATATATATATATATATATATATATATATATATATATATATATATATATATATATATATATATATATATATATATATATATATAGTTTGTCAGTTCTTCAGGGTTAGGGTTAGGGTTTCACATTCGTTAACTTCGAGGAGTACCTTTTGTGCATAACTTGACACTTGATGAAAAATGAAGTATTTTATATAAATATTTAAAATAAATAAAGAAATAAACATAACTGCATTTAGATAAATTTCAAGTAAAAAAATTTTTTTTTGGGGAGTATATTTTGCCAATAGGTGGGAGATAATCACAATGTTTTTAGTTTTATTGATCTATATATATATATATATATATAAATATATATATATATATATATATATATATATATATATATATATATATATATATATATATATATATATATATATATATATGTATATATATATATATATATATATATATATATATATATATATATATATATATATATATATATATATATATATATGTATATATATATATATATATATATATATATATATATATATATATGATATATATATATATATATATATATATATATATACATATATTGTAGATCTCTAATAGAGCAGGATCAATATTTGCACAATCAGATGCCAAATTTATGTTAATTATACCATATCTCTGATCTGTTGTAGTTTGAAACCAGGTGAATGAAGCAGCTTAAAAAAACTGATTGCTGATGTTGTGTCACATCCGGTGAATGCGTGTGCAAATAATAAGTAATCAAAAAAGTAGCATCACTATATTGACAATTTTCTGAATTTTATATCATACTCTTTGATCTGATGCTTTATTTTGTTTTAACGTTTTTTAAAAATGGTTGGTTTGAGGTAATTTTCTACACGATCCATCAAAAGACATAGAATATCATTCTCATCCGAATCAATTGTGACGTTTTCGATCTCAAGCGCTAGCTTAACAATACTCGTGTCTTCATCACTGGGACAGCAAATAACTTTGAGATCTTGATGACATAGACTCTAAAGTTGTTAAAAATGTTTATGATGTTATTGAGTATCCTCTAATGTATATCTTTAATCTCTCATTAAAAAATGGAGTTTTTCCTGACCGCCTAAAATTAGCACGCGTAGTTCCAGTATTTAAAAGCGGAGATGACTCGACTTTATCTAACTATAGACCCATCTCCATACTCGCATGCTTCTGAAAAATATTAGAGCGCGTAATGTATAATAGACTCTTTTCATACCTTCAAAATCATAACATCCTCTACAATAACCAATACGGATTTAAAAAAGGCCACTCAACTATACATGCTGTTATAAAATTAGTTAAAAAAATTTTAAGCGGCTTTGACAAAAACAAACACGCCCTTGGAGTATTTATCAATCTTTCAAAGGCTTTCGATTCAGTGGACCACGAGATCCTTCTATACAAACTTTATAATTATGGTATAAAAAATAAAAACTTAAAATCGTTCAGTTGGTATCTAAAAAATCGTAAACAAGCCTTGCTTTACAATAAAAAATCGTCACGTGTGGTGTTCCCCAGAGGTCTATACTAGGACCTCTGCTTTTCCTAATCTATATAAATGACATATTTTTATCTTCCAGTATATTGAACTTCATTCTTTTTGCAGATGACACTCAAGCTTTCTATATTCACTCTAACATTACTACACTTTTTAATACAGTAAATCAGGAACTTGAAGAGTTGAGCGATTGGTTTAAAGCAAACAAACTTTCTGCCAACATTGAGAAAAGTAATTATATCTTTTTCACAAAACCATAAAATTCATACAAACTACCATTAAAACTTCCAGATATTCTATTACACAAAGTTAGTTAGTAGCTGGAAATAGCACATTAATTAAAAAACAAAATATCTAAAAACATTGGAATTATGCATAAAACCAGATATATTTTAAATAATGCATCCCTTAAAAGTTTTCATTTTGCATATATATATAGCTATATTAACTACTACAATATTGCCTGGACTAGTATCTACCAATCAAAACTAGATTTAATATATAAAAAACAAAAACAAGCGTGCCGTAAATTAACAAACGCAAATAGAAATGCGAATTCTAAACATTTCATAAGGGAACTGAGAGTTTTTAATATCTACGAACAAAATATATATTGCATTCTACAGTTCATTTTTAAACTCAAAGATGATCTGGTCCCTGAAGTTTTCCATAATTATTTTCGCTTTATCAATCACAAATATCAAACATAGTACTTTATCAAGAACTACTATATTCCGAAAACCTCTATAAATTCTCAATATCCAGCAGAGGACCCCATTTGTGGAACTCATTTCTAACAAACAAAATAAAAGCGATAAACTCATTCCAACATTTTAAATGCGTCGTAAAGCAACAGCTACTAGACCTCGACATTAATGAAACAATCTCTTATTTTTAAAATTTTTTGAAATATTAAAACTTTTCCTTTATTATATTACTTGCTTGGTTATTTAATGATGTTCATTGTAAAAAAAAAAAAATCATATGTATTATAAATATTTTATTATATTTGTATTTGGTTTACATTTTGTTATATTTTGTCAACGACAAAAATGGGGCAAGATGATAAGACTATTGTCTTCTACTTGCTCCAGTCATATATTTCACGGTAAAATGTTGTACAAATTTATATTAATAATCACGAATATATTAACAAAAAAAAAAACAATTATTTTGTAACTTCGATGCTAAAAGGTTGACAAATCTTTCTTTGTTTTTGTAGTTAGTTAGGAAAATATTTCTTTCTGCTGGACATGAATTGAGATCATTGATTTCTACTGTTTGTGATATCTTACCAGATCGCTTTTGGTGTATAATATCAATAGTTGAGAACAGGTAACCGTCAAAAATGATTGTCACGTTATAAATGAAAACTAATGTATTTTTAAAAGATATCACTACTTTATTTGAATAAGGATATTGGATTTGGTAACAATTCATATTGAAAGTAATTCTCCAATTCTTTCTCTGGCTTTCTCTCAACAAAAGCAACCAATCTTAGAAAAAGTGTTAATGAGTCAATTGTAACGTTTTCGTCTTGAATAGTTACGCGTTTACATTCTTCTTAACGTTTGTCATAAGATTTAACATTTTTTCTTTTAATAATGAAAGGTAATACTGTAGACAGGGCCGGATTTATCAAACAAGCTGACTAGGCCGCTTTCTAGGGCCCCGCGATTATAAAGACCCCAATATGTAAAAAAATTTCAGAATTTTTTGAAATTGTTGTAAAAATCAACTAAAAATGGAAATAAAAATATACTAATTATTTTTATATCATGCGTTACATAGTGGTCTTTTTCACACATTCTCAGTCGTAATATAAAATGTCATAAAAACAGAAAATTTTAGTTATAAAAAGAGCCCTGATTGTAGACCATAGCTGGATGCAGTTAACAGCTGCCCAAGATGAGTATTTTTATTAAGACACTATCTCTAGCCTTTATTCAACCAAGAGCCCTAAGACAGAAGATTTTAAAGTCAAAGTTTGTCTCTCCTAGCCTTTAACTAAAAAAGCACACCCTAGAAGGCAGTAGGGAATAGGGCAGGTAGTACTGGATTACATGATACCAGTAGCAGGTTGATCGTGACCATATTATATATATATATATATATATATATATATATATATATATATATATATATATATATATATATATATATATATATATATATATATATATATATATATATATATATATATATATATATATATATATATATATATATATATATATAATATATATATATATATATATATATATATACAGGTGGTACAAAAAAAAAGCCACACTTAATTTTTTGATAAAAAAACCAGCAAAAAATGTCTTAAGTTCAGATAACAAAAGAAATTCAGGATAATTTTTATAGAATTGTACATAACATTATTGTATATTACATATAATAAAAGAAATTAGGATTTGCAAAGTATTTTTCAAGTTTTAGTTGTAGTAATACTCAATTGACCATCCTTTGTTTCTTATGACTTCTTCGCATCTAGAAGGCATACTATCTACAAGTTTTTAATCTATCTACTAGTCATTTTTCAAAGCATTCCAACCGGCAAAAAGAATTTGAAACAGATCATTTTCATTTGTTGCATTATGATCTTTCAATTTTCTATCCAACAAAGATTTAGGTTTTACTATTAGTTTTAAATCAGGAGACTGTACTAGCAAAGACATCACTGGTATCAATTTAGATTTTAAATATTTTTTATTCAATTGTGCCGTATGTTTGGGATTGTTATCTTGTAGAAAGATGTAGTTATCATTTGGGAAAAATTCTTTTATACTTTTTTAAAGTTGAATGACTAAGATCTTGTGAAACAAATGCAGGTCCATGGTACCCTCCAACCGGTAAAGCTTTTAAACTTTGTATTCACTAAAAGAACTCCAATATAACTTAACCCCGTTGTTCATATGTCTAATCTTTGTGCTCAATGCATCACTTTAATCTTTTTTTGCAACTGATTTCAATACGTAGGATTTTTATATATTTTTTTTTGCCAGCAAAACTCACCTTATGCTTTTATTTGACCAGATGCTGTCTATCTTGAGATATTAGTAAGGTTCAAATCTAGTTTTTTCTCAGAACATGTAACTTTACGATCTTTTTTGACGGCAATAAGAATGCAGCAATCTTCCTCTTTTGAATTTTTAGACTTTCTCCCAGATCCTATAAACCTTTAATCAGTACCAGTGTGTTTATATTTCTTTACCAAACTACTTTTGGCTGAGTTTTGTCGTTTAAAACGTTTTCCAATGCTTCTGTAAGACTCTCCTTAGTCATCAACTTCAGTAATTCATCTAATTTCTATACCTGTAATTGTTTTCTAAATTATTAAATGTGTCTGTATTATTCCATTTTTTTTTGAAATTTCATTTATATATTTATTAGTGTAACTATAAACATACTTTTTCTGTCCTAGATATCTGTCCTAGATTTCTTACTACCAAACCCAATTTTTTTAGTTTTGCTTTATTATAAATTATATACTTTAAAATCAAGAAAAAATTGTGGCTTTTTTTTTGCACCCCACTGCATTTATATATATATATATATATATATATATATATATATATATATATATATATATATATATATTATATATATATATATATATATATATATATATATATATATATATATATATATATATATATATATATATATATATATATATATATATATATATATATATATATATATATATATATATATATATATATATATATATATATATATATATATATATATATATATATACGTGAATATACAAATAATTATTTTTCTGCTGCTTACTAAAAAGATATTGAAGTAAGAAATAAGTATAGAAAAGATTGGTGTAGACTTAACAAGACCCTTGCTTTATGGTCCCAACAGTATTACAAATACGTTTTATTATATGGTTTTAAATATAACAAACATTTTTTTTAGGTTTTCTCTAAAAGATAAATTTGAATTTTGTTAATTAGTGGTATCACCATTGTTAACACCAAACTTTAACACGATCTATAACAGGAGCATAATCAAAATAACTCAAAATATGTAATTGAGTTCATAAGTATTAATTGACTTCATAATTATTGTATGAAAAATTACTTTAAATAGTTAATTTTTTGTAATTGAATTTTATAACGGTTTTTATTTTTATTAGGTTTACTTCATTACATTTCATTTTGAATTATCAAATAGCTATCAAATAATTTTGAATTGTAAAATTATTTAGTTATTATTTATCCAAATGTTGAACTTTTCCTGAGGGCGAATACATTTTTCTATATGCATTGTTTTTATTAAGGGATTTTTTCGAAGATTTAAACCATTTCTTATTTTATCACAAAGCATGCAAAAGTTACTGGAGCTGTCTAACTGCCAGTTTTTTTTCCACCTAAAGTAAGAGTTATACTTGGTAGAATTGGAACTAACATCTAAAATATAATCAGCCAAGGCTTTTGGTGAATCAAAACTCATAGCATCAATAAAAGATCCTGGAATGGCTAATCTTGGATCAGAATAGTTGGATCCTCCTAATACTATTGGTATTAAGTTGTTATCAAGTCCATTATACCAGTACTTCTCTGTAATGTAACCGTCACATAAAGAGTTTTCTGCAGAATAATAAAATTTAAAATCGTCTAAACATGGTTTGCCTGGACATTTTGAAGAAAATTGCTTTGGAAAGTTTATTGAGCATGATCCTAAGACTTCTATATCAACACCAAATGATATTAACTTTGAAGCAAGCTTGTTTCTAGCATCTCCATTGCAATTACTTACCATCCAGGCTACCATTTTTGATTTTTTTGAAAAGTAATCTTTGTCAATACTTTCATCAGTTTTCAGGAGTTTTCCATGGTATCTGTAAGGTAATGGTATATCAGTATCTGTCCCATATGAGGCTGTAGCATTAAAGTATCTATCTATGTTATCAACACTAGGATTATTGTAAATTGACTCCATTGTAAAATAAATCCACAGCTGTTCCTTACTTCTAATATTGCTAAGGCTTTCTAACTCTTGTATCGATGGCATGTTGCGCGAATGAAACATGACAACATCACTACGACGGAATAGGTCCTTATTATATGTCATTTGAAAGTTAGATGTTTCAAAATTGCATTTAGATGAGGAATCAATTGGCCATTTATCACCGAAAAATGATGTATACAACAGTAGAAGAATTTTTTGGTTTAGATATAATGACTTTTCTAAACAAAAAAAATTTTGAATAAAGTTTACTTTTATTTAATTATTGTATATATATATATATATATATATATATATATATATAATATATATATATATATATATATATATATATATATATATATATATATATATATTGCCCTATCATTTTATTCAAACAGGAAAACATAATGTAAATACAAATATTTAGGGAAAAAAAGAAGACTTAATTTGTCTTAACACTAAACCCCTTAATCTATACCTTGAATATAAAAAAAATATTACGAAATTTAATTATTTCTATTTATTGATTATCCTGAAGCTGGTAGAGTTACCAGCAAGTGTGAATTGCACACTTTGACAGCCTTGAAATGAAAATACGGAAATATATGGAAATATAATAGAAATTTTTCAATAATGTGTGTAAATTAAGTTTGACAAGACTAGGGTTGAAAATTTTTCGGAAATTTTTAACTCAAGAAATTTTCCAGAATTTTTGAAGTTTTTCAAAAAAAGATCACAATAAAAAAATTATTTGTTTATTGTGATGCATGAAATGCCCAAATGTTATAAAACTTTTAGAAAGCTCCTTTTAAAAAGCACTTTTCTTCGTACTTTGTAAAATTTTTTTAATTAGAATTATAAGTAGCAACATGATAATTTGTTTTCAAAATTTGTAAAAGTATTTTATCTTGTTAGTTTCTAAGCATATTGATGCTCATTGCTGTAGCAAGCTTTGTTTAAAGCTAAACATAACGTGCACCCCCATCCCTAAAAAGGGATAGGGGGCACTTTTTTTAAATATCTATTAAATTAGCTTATAAGTTACTAAAAACTGTAAAATTATATATAAAAAGACTTGATTGAATATTTACAGTATTTTCCAATTTTTTCTAATAACTTTATTTAAAAATATAGTTAGCAACAAAAATAAAGAACTAATGATTTCGAGGTCATAAATTCCACCATTATGTTTAAATAAGACTTGATATTCTCACTCGCCACAACCTTGCTAGAACAACCTTGCTAGAACAACCTTGCTAGAACAACCTTGCTAGAACAACCTTGCTAGAACAACCTTGCTAGAACAACCTTGCTAGAACAACCTTGCTAGAACAACCTTGCTAGAACGACCTTGCTAGAACAACCTTGCTAGAACAACCTTGCTAGAACAACCTTGCTAGAACAACCTTGCTAGAACAATCTTGCTAGAACAACCTTGCTAGAACAACCTTGCTAGAACAACCTTGCTAGAACAACCTTGCTAGAACAACCTTGCTAGAACAACCTTGCTAGAACAACCTTGCTAGAACAACCTTGCTGGAACACTTTTACTTTATAAATCAATAAACTAAAAATTTATACTGTAAATGGTTTAAATGTATAACGTATTTTTCAACCAATACTGCCAAGTGGACGATTTGTGTGTGTGTTTAATAAGTACCAAGCAAGTTATTATTTTTTTATATTTATTATTTTTTTATATATTTATTATTTTACTGAACATTTAAATCAAATGTGTTTTGTCGTTTTTAGATAAATTATTATCTAACAAAGCTAGTGCATTTATAACAAGTGGTTAATTTATAACCTTTTATAAAAATGTTTTAAATGCAATTTATTCTATACATAAAAATCTTCCCATATTTTTAAAAATTTTATATGCAATCTTTACACATAAAAAATCTTTGTTTCTTTAAAAAAACTCAACACAAATAATTCA
Source organism: Hydra vulgaris (assembly GCF_022113875.1). NCBI lineage: Eukaryota > Metazoa > Cnidaria > Hydrozoa > Anthoathecata > Hydridae > Hydra > Hydra vulgaris. The sequence continues at coordinate 56,477,414 of NC_061160.1, forward strand.
CAATAAAACTTGTTAATCTAAAAAAGATTTTATTCTAAGTATTTTGTGAACATTTTACATCAACAATATGAGTAAAAGCAACATGTAAACAACTTGAACGTTTTATTACTTTTGGTAATTCTCTCAACTATGATGTAAAATATTCACAAAATACAAAGAGCAAAATCTATTTTAGATTAATTTATCCTCCTCCGGTTAATTGTTATATAGAGGCCACATACCAAGGCCTGCAAAAACTAGTTCAGCTCACTAAAGACCATCATAACCCGCTTCACAGACCAAAAGTAAGTGATTTTAAGAAGAACGTCGACTTCTTCTGATTTTCACTCATAGAGTGAAAATCAGAAGAAGTCGGGTTAGAAAGATAACAAAGAGAAAGCGGACAGACTAGATGTTAGAAAGATAACAAAGAGAAAGCGGAGTGCACTAGATGTTAGAATGTGCAATTTATGTTCCACATTAAATTAACTTGATATGAACTGTTGCTGCGTGTAAATCTTTACATAATTTACGTAACGTAACCGTTTACAAGAGTTCTATTGCTTCTGAAAAAAAAAAGCTTGATTTAAAAATAAAATGTGCGAGCAAAATTGATTATAAAAATTCAATTTGAATATGTTATTTTTCGCTTCTGGGTTTTTATTATTTGAAATTTTTTGTTGAAATATTTAACTAATACCAAACTACCATGATGATGAAACGCATTTTTTTGAAACAAAAAATTTTATATAACTAGAAGTTTATTGCAATTTTTTTGTAAAAATCCGAAAATTTTGAGCAAAACATCTTTGAAAGTTTTTTGGAAATATTCCGGAAATTTTCACCGAGCCAAGACTATCTTTTTATGCTATATTTTTTATACCTGCAACTATTCTAGATGCTCGTATTCGAACTTTTTCTAAATTTTTTTTTTAGATGTCTCCTTTTAAAACATATTGTAGCAGCAAATTCAATATGCGTCGTACAAATACTTCGTATAATAACTTTATTGAATTAACGTCGTAAATTAGAATTTGTTTTCAAAGCAGATGATTAAGTTTTCACTTAAGATCATCTGAAAATTTTACTCCTAAGCTGGTCGCTAAAATTGTTTTTTAACTTCTCTGCTATCTATTAGATAAGTATGACTTTGTTTTTTGTTCGATAATGCATAACTAGGCATTTGTCAAAATTAAAAAATTTAACCATTTTTTTAACCAATCGGCAGCTTCATCCAAGTCAGTTTTAAACGTTTCTACTTTTTCTTTATTTTCAAATGTTGGTATAATCTTAAATTGTAACACTTTATAACACAAAACGTTTTTATAAAAGCTTGATAAATAAAAATCATTTTTCAAGAGATTCTTTTTTTTAATTGATTTTTATATTATTGTGATAGTTTGAGACCCTCTTTAAAATAGCCCTTAGCCCTAAAAACTTATAATTCTGGACTGATCTCTCGACCTAGAAAAAGCATAACGAAATTCAACCTGCATACTTTTTTGTTTTGCTGAAAATACGCATCAACACACACACACACACACACACACACACACACACACACACACACACATACACACAAAATCAAATATATATACATATATGTATATTTATATACTCAGCCAAATATATATATTTGGTTCAATTTAAATGATAAATCAATTTTTGTAAAGAGTTTTACTTTCGATGTGGAGGATTAAAAATGCTGAAATTCTCTCTCCTGTCCTATTGTTAAACGTGGAGCGCTTTTAATCCGCTTTAGTGTGTTTAATTACCGCCCCCCTGAACAGTTTGTTGCGGCGGTATTTAAAAACGACGTTGATCTATGGAATTTTTGATTTGAGGTTCTTGTAATGAATGATTTGAATCATGTAATGATTGCTACATCAACAAATCTTTTTGGACGTCCATTAAAAATATTTACTTTAAACAACTGTTAATGATGTCTTAAGAAGCAATATCTTTGGGAGAACCTCTTTAGACAATTGTTAATGATTACAAAACTATTTTTTTTAGAGACAAATTATGCGCCAAGTATTTGCACATGAATTGATTAAAAAGTTGTAGCGCTAAACTAACGATAGTTGAGATACGAGAAAACACGATTTAATCGATTTAATAATAAACTGTTATTATGACTATGATTTAATTTTACTACGTAAAAAAAACTTAACAAAATCAACAGGAATTTCTTTCCTTTATTAAAAAAGATGGCATGGTTCTATTCATAGATAACTGGTAACTAACTGGTTCTATTTAAACTTGAATTCTGATTTATTTTGAATAGCGATTATATTTTCATTAATTATTAACATATATAGGTATTTATTGGTAGAAATTTATTTTATATTCGACATAATAAATAATACTTGGGAATGAGTACAACGGTCAATATTGGAAATTATTTTGATTGCATGCTTTTGTTTATTAAATAGTTTTTTAACTTTAATTTTATTTGTACGCAAATTCTTTTGTAATTAAGATAAATTAATTCCACGCAATTCTTGTGTAATTAAGATGACGAGAAATACAAAGATTTTTAGAAAATTTCAAAAAAGTTTTTAAATCCTAGTATTTGTGACTTGTCTTTTTATATCTTGATTTAGAGATTTTAAACTTTTCACGTCTGGATTGGCTATACAAAGTTTTGGAGATTTTAAAGGATTTTTATCTTTTAAAATCTCCAAAATTTATAAAAAAGTATATTTCGTTTTGGTTACATTTAGTGATAATTTATTTGCATTAAACCGTTTAGTAGGATTTAATAGCTCATTGTTTACTTTGTTGATAGAATATTTATATCATTATGTGCATAGAATAGATTTGTGTCATAATGACATGTGTAACCATAAAATTGTGTCTAGTTTAGTACAAGCTTTGACTGAATGTTAAATATAGGACCTTAAGGAACCCCACAATTTAATTTCATATTAGTCATTGTAGAAATGTATTTTTATTTGTCAATAGCTTTTAATGTACGCAATATTTAGATGTTTAATACCAATGTTTTCTAATTTTGATAATAAAACATTACCATCAACAGCGACAAAAACTTTACGGAGATCAATAAATAGGAGATCAAAAAATCAAAAAATACAACTAATGTATATTTGTTTTCATCAAATGATTTAAAGAAATTATGAACAAGATAAACAATTTTCTGATCAGTAGATCTAAGTAAAGAACTTCTTTAAAATCCAAATTGCTTATTATAAAGAATATAGTTTTTACCAAAAAAAAAAAGCAACCTTTTATATTGAAATATTTTTTTCTAGATTTCTTTTTAAGTAAAAACAATATTCTTTATAATAAAAAATTTAGATATTAAAGAGGTAATCAACTGATAAGGAATTGTATGAGGTGACTCTAGTGGAAATCAGGAAACTGTATTAAATAACTCTAGTGTCTCTAATTAGAGACCTATTTTTTATTATCTTTTTTTAAATCACAATTTACTTTTATTAAATCACATATTAGGCTGGGGTGAAAATAAAAGTTTGGTCTATAAATGAATATTTTGCTGCGTCTACCTGTTAATGAACAAAAAATAATAAAAAAGTTAACATGAGACATGGGGAACTGCCCCGTTTTTACCCTTAAGCATCATACAGGTCCCCAATATTATAGAAAAAAATTTCTTTAAAAGTATGCTATCTTGGGTCTAAAAGAACCATAATTATATAAAAATTTCAAAAAAAAAACAATATTTTATAACAACGTCTCTAAAAAAGATTGACTTTAAAAAACCGTGAAAAAAATTGATTTTTTTTATAATGTTAAAAAATGGCAGATTTTACGCATTTAATAATTTAGTAAACTAATAATCTAAATACAAAATTATTTTTGAAATTTTTATAAAATTTTGCTTTGTTTAAGACCCATGACTTTTTTTTAAATCTTTTTTTTTATAATATAAAGGACCTGTCTGATATTTAAGGGTCAAAATGGAGCACTTCCTGTGAAATATTTTTATTTTTTACAACTGTTTATGATTTTATGCATGTATTGGCAAATAAGTACGATTTATTGTGATGAAATTCACATCTTTGTTTATTTTCACCCCAGCCTAATGTATATATGTGCTCTAATAATTGTGTAAAGCAAGATGTTATATTATAGAACTCTTTAAATATATTATATGTTATTCTTAATATATTTTAGGAACTATTATAACTTTAAGTTTATCGTGAAAGATTCATTGTTCTAAAGAGAGGAATAAATGCAAAAGATTTTTATAATTATTTTTATAATAAAAAATAAGGTATTAACTACTACATTACAAAAGAAATGTTAATATTATCAACTTTGAGTGGTATTATTGGTCACTAAAATGACTAAAACAATTAAAATTAATTTATATATAAACAATATATACAAATGAATTTTACATTAATGAAAATTTGAATATTTTCAAAAATAATAATGCTGGATCCAAAATTTTTTGATTAAACAATTTTTAGGGATCAGTACTCATGATCCACTTAGATATTTAGGCACTCGAAATTTTTTCTTAAAAACATAGAGGGTTTAAAAAAGCAGCTCATATTACCCAGACCACCTGTTAATATGACCACTTTAAATTAGCTCAAAATAAGATTAAGTAAAACAATACCAACCTGACAATTAAACTAAATTTTGGAAAATAATGATGCGTTGTTAACAAAACTTATCATTAAAAGATCAAGTTTTAAGCCACTTTTTATAGAAACAATACTACTCTGTTCTCCGCAAAAAAAATATATATATACTAGTTCGTTACTTTTTAAATTTTATTAACCTTTGAACGATAAAAAATACAAGATACAAAAAAATTTAGTATTTGTAAAATATTAAAATTTTTTACTATGTTTTGTTTTTATTCAAAAATTAATTAAAACTACTGCAATTTTAGGACTAGGTAAATTAAACTAAACTTGGTAACTTCAATGAAAACTCGGTAATTTGAGCATGCTCATTAGGGTAATGCTATAATAACTTTTTTTTTAAATATTAGGTGAAATCTTTTCTAAAACATGAATATTTGTGTCTAAAACACAATTTAATAAAAAATAGTTGAATTTTAAAAAAATTTTATTAGGTCAAAAAAAGAGGATACTTATTGAAATAAGAAAAAAATCTTTTATTTTTTCGTTTTTTTTTTTTACCGTACGAACTATGAATATAATAAAAAAAGTTTAAAAAGCTAGATTATTGTTGATTAGACATTTTAATAAACATTTCAGATAAGAAAAGTTTCTCAAGAGCATCATCAGACCTAGCCCGGTCTGATGATACTCTTGAGAATTTGTTCGTTCTATGCACATTTTTTAATGTGACTTCAACACCAAGAATATGTCTGGTCAGAGCTTCTTTGGCTGTAATGCCGGCTGATGTGTCCTCTTTTGGGTTCACCCAATTGGGTTCCTCCCATATTTTAAACCATTCAAGTAGCTCCAGTTAGGGTAAAATATACTTATCCAAGTAATGCCTGGGGGCAATACATATTTCGAAAATAAAATTACATACACAATATGGTTATATAATGCATCCATATCATTAATGTTGAAAAATAAAAAGTTTAATTAAACAAACCTAGCTAATAGTCTATAATTATCTCTCCAAGTTTTAGCAGTAGGAGGTTGATAACGTTTTATGCAGGACATGTTATAATTCTTTTAATTGTGGGTGCTTATCTTTTAGTTTCTTTATAAACTTAAAATAAGTTAGAGCAGATGATTTTGATGGTGTTGGTAAATAGAAAATTACCATTTTTTTAAAAATAAGGTCTAAAATGTGAGTATTAAATCCAAAATACGGAACATGTCTGTTAAATAGCTCAGTTCGTAAAATGCCTATTATTCCACGAGATCCATCATAAGCTCTACCAAAAACAAAATATAATTATTTATTGCATCATACATGTTTATAAATAAATAATAATATTAACTTTGCGAACCATTGCCAGAGCAAGTGTCGCATATGATAAGGAATATTTTATTGACAAAATTATACTCTAACAACAATTCCTTTATCATAGCTGCTAGATTTTTAGAAGTTCCACTACCCAGCGGGCATTTGTTTTTAAAAGTTACGTTCTAAATGTATTTTAAATGTCTTTTATACGTTTTTTAAACATTCTTCTGTTTAGAACGTTTAAAAGACGTTTAAAAAACGTTTAAAAGATATTTAGAACGTAAATAAATGGCCGTAGGGTAGCATGTAGTGTTTTAAGGCCAATGTACCAAAAAATTGATCCCTTAGACTGAAGGGTAATGACCATACGTTTCACTTTCTTAATGCCTTAATCATATGGTGCCATAGTTTTCCCATCAAAATGTAAAATAAAGGATGCCTCAATCGAAAAAGATAAATAATTTAAAAAGAGTAATGGTTGCAACCTTTTACCAGCTTTGAAAATTGATGTGAAGTGGGAATATCATCATAAAAATAACTTAATGAGTGAGTTTAACTCGTGGATACTAAGCTCTTTCTATCAGCTATTTGATGAATATAAAATATTTGTTCTTTGCTCTTCATTTTTCTTTTTTTTTTTGTAAAGAATATTAAGCGGCATAAGAAAAAGTTGATTTTCTCTTTAAACATTTTTTATGCTCAACCACAAGTTTATTTAGTTTTTTTGTGATGCCAGCTCTGGTTACTGACAGTAAGCTAAATTTCATATTCCAGAGCTGCTCCAAATCCTTCACTATTATTTGTATAAGAGCATTTAATGGTCGTGCAGGGTATTTGTCAACTAAATGGTGGTAGTAGCCAAGAATGTGCCTAACTTCTGGAATAGTCTTTAAAATAGCTAAACTTTTTGTTCTTAATCCATATGGACAAGGTACTGATACCAGAATCTCTCTCGATTCTTTTGAACATGGTGGTCTAGAGTTGTCTGCTTTTCTTTTTGAGGCTCCATTAGCACTTATGCGGTACATATTTATGAAAATAGTTTTATAACTAAATTAGAAATTTAAATAAAAGTACTTTGTTTCTACTGTAACAGTTAAACTAAATTTATAATATAATAAGTATTAAATTCATCTAGTTTAAAAATGACATAAATATTCTCCAATAATTATACTTAAGTAATACTGATAAGTATTTTTTTTTCTTTTTTTGACTATTGGCAACTTTTTATCTTTTTAAATACTATATACTTCTTTATTCACTATATATATTTTTAAATATTATATATTTTATAGGGCTCTTTAAAAAGATTGGTATTTTGCCATCCATATCTTCTTTGAGTGCTTGTCTGTTTATTATTTATATATTTGTAATTATATTTTATTTTTTGTGAAAGGGAATTGTAATTTATATAAACAGCAAAATAAAAAAATATAAAAATTAACAAATAATTATTCTCTCATTAATGATTTAGTGAGAACCTCTCGTTTTTTTTCGTATATATTTCTGCACGCATATTTTTGAACACTAAGTAGTAGTAGCTACATTTTAAAGTTTTGTAGGTTGCGTTATTTGTAACTATCCGTGGTGTAGTGGTCAGAGTTCCGACAGAGGTTCAAGGTTCAATGCTGACTCTGGTAAGATACGCGACATTGACAAGGAGGAAGGCGTTAACTTTCAAGCGCAACGCTCTTCCACGGTGATTTATAATAAGACCGTTAGGTCTTTTGGGAGTACCTCACTATCTAAATAAATTTTTTTCAAATAAAGAATGGGATTCTAAAACTAAACATATGAGCCAAAAGTTAACACTGCACAGTGATTAGAAAAAAATGTAAAAAGTGGGATAAATTTCAGATTTTCGAAAATCTGATATAAAAATTTCTGACTATGCATGACTGTTGCAAATGAATTATACTTTCATATTCTTGAAGTTTTTTTTAGATCACCTGACGCTGTCCCGCAGCTGTTCAAAGATGTCAATTTTAGAAGAAAAATTTCCAGCAAATTAAGGCGATAATTTTTAATTTTTATATTATTTCTCGAACCACAGCTGTGAATTTCCAGATACTATATATCAAATACTAATCAGGTTTTCAAAGTAGTAAAATGTAGTAAAATATTTTATAAAATTACGTTTCTTGCTGTAAAAATGAAGAGAAAGAAAACCTTTTTAGACTAAGAAATTACTTTAAATACAAAAAAAATATATGAATGTGATTCTTGCATAAAAATTAAATAATAAAAGCATGTAAAAATTTTTTTTGTAAAAAAAAAAAGTTCATAATGGCTTAAAATACATTGTAAAAGCTGTGTTTTAAGCAAAACTTCAAAACCTGATAACTTGATTTTGCCTTTAAACCTCAAACTAAAATTTTATACATAGTTTCCTAAGCATACTTTATCCTACTTGACCGTGGGAATTTTTGTTATTTAAGTTATTTTAAAAATATTGCATTTTTAAGAATATCACTTTTTATTTATATAAATTATCAATAATTTTAACACTTTAAACTACAATATTTCATCTTTTATAGCTTTGCATTAAAAACCTTAAGTTTAAAATAAGTATTATATTGTAATAAACATGTTCTGAAAATTTTATAAATAGTCAGAGTTCGGTTACTGAGAAAATGTGGTTTAAAGTTTCAAAAAAAACATATTGCTAAAATAGCAAAAATAAGAAAAAAAAATTAAAAGAAAAACATAAAATTTATCAAAATCCACCAGGAATGTAACTATTACTTGTATCTTTTACTTGTGGATCATCCATGAAACCTTTTTTAATTGCACTCAGTTTTTTTCTTTGCATTTTACTTTTAACCGTTGACTTTGACTTTTTTTTCTTTAACGAATTCTTGTTTTGTCAATTTTAAATGATGAAGCTAATAAGTAACAATTCCATTCAGGCCAAACTACTTTAAAACTACAAGTACACCATTAGCACCATCATTATAATGTAGCACTGGTGAGGATGTTAAATAAAAGTAAAAAGTAGCTTATTAAAATTGTAGTCATTAAAACTAATGGTTGACCAAAACATTGGCCACATTAGGCGGAATTTTTTAAAAAGTTTCTTATAGAAGATTTAATAATCAAAATAAAAATAATAGTGTGCATAATACATGATTTTTGTGAAAAACATATTAAAACAGGTCTTTTTGTTCAATATAATAACTAGTGACACTATTGAATATTTATATATTATATATTATATTTTATTTATATATGTTTATATATTCTATATTTAAAAGACGATTATATATAAAAACACGATTTTAACCTACATTAGAACTCTTCAACCCCTCATTTTTTTAGGTTTTCATTGAAGGCCTTGCAAACTAAACTCGCGTCGGGCCTCGCGCTTGCTCGAGCCTGCACTTATTGCCATGCCATAATAGTTTTGCACAGAATTTATACATTTTTATGTTAGATTACCTCTGCCTGATAAGGGAGTTTTAGTGCCTTTGTGTGTTTTGACTAAATTTCTAAGTCGTACGCCCAATCGTTTTTGTACATTAGCTACACATTCAAGTTTTGTTGGAGTGATCAAAATCCTGGTATAGATTTGAGTTTTTCAAATCATTGAAGGAGGAAGTGTCTCCATCACCAAGAAACTCTTTATAAACTAGTTTATTTTTTTTTAACTAAGCGATTAAAAATTATTACTGCTCCTGCAGACTCCATACTTCCCGATAAAAATTTTTTTAGATCACCTAACGCTGTCCCGCAGCTGTTCAAAGTTTTGGAGAAATAATATAAAAATTAAAAATTATCGCCTTAAAAAGTTTTCAGCACTGATATTCTTGATTCCCTTTTTACTGTTCCACATTTTACAACCCACGCACTATTTAGACAAAAGTTCAATATCTATGCATTTATCTCCAGAAATCGCTATAACTACACCATGCAATGAATTGTGACCACGTTTCTGCCATGTACCATCAATTGAAAATCTTACACATGGTATGTCCTGAGCAATGTTAATTTTTTTAGAGTCTTTAGTTGCCAATAACATACTTTTCTCTGCATCATTTTTATAAGCTACCATAACACTTTTGTTTAACTTTTGAAAACCATTTTCAGAAATGGTTTTAAGTTCATGCAAGATGAAAATGTTTTTATAGCTCCGTAACCACAGCCTATTTCTCGAAAAGCTATTATTGCACCAACATTAACAACACATGGTGTGACAACTTTTACTGTATCTAATTTGGCGCTACTACAGTTTCTCCCCCACCCTCACCCCTTTTTTTTTAAATTGCTGAATATGAATTTTATGCTGATTAAGAATCGTATAAAGACATAGGTCTAAAAATCAACAGAAATTGCTCTAATTTGATGTTGAAGTTTAAAAAATTACACTAAAAAACGCTAGTATTCGTCATTTTGTTATAACGTTTTACATAAAAGTTTACATTTTAAAATCAATCGTTTAGAAAATCTTTTTTAATTACGTAACCCGGTTTTATTTGTCGTCAAAATTATAATTAAATTAAATGTTTTTATCAACATATTTTACATATTCTTAAATAATTTTTTAGAAATAATTTAAGATTGATATTGCTTTTTAAATGTACATAAATCGACTGACAAATAGGGATTGGCGCGATTAAACGTACATGATTTGGGAAAGAGTTAGGGTTTGGGCCAGAGATAAATCAGAAAATGATGCGCTCAGCATTTTTTTAACAGTTTTGCTTTAAATTGTTGATAGAAACCAGGCTTTTTAAAAGTCATCTTTGAAAAGGATTTTAATTATAACCGAGTATGCTAATATTAGTGTTTTTTAGTGTAATTTTTTAAACTTCAACACCCTTTCTGTTGATTTTTTGACCTATGTTTTTATACGATTCTTAATCAGCATAAAATTCTTTATCATAAACAGCAATAAAATAAAAAAAGGAGGGGAGGGGAATGAACTGCAGTAGCGCCTCTAATGTAACACTTATTGATTTAGCTGATGAATTGAATCTTTTGATATAATTATATCAAAAGATTCAATATGTGAAACAAAATGTGAACAATGTGGTTATATAACCACATTGTTCACATTTTAACTGCAATAAATGTGCAAATCCTTTTCTACTGGAATCAACATCTGATAAATTTAATGGCTGAAAGTAGTTATTGCATGCAGTTTCAACTATCAGTTCTTTGAGAATTGAAAAGTTAATAAAAACAAAATAATTATCTTTTTCAGTCAAATGTATTCGAACCGTTTAATTTGATTTTTCTTTTACTAAAACAGCAACTAGCTGTTTGAATAGTGCAAGATGATGAATTGCTAGATTTTGTTTTTGCAACAACGTCATTCCATTTTCGTTTTATTTTTCTTGATAAATTTCATTCACTTGTATTTCCTTGTTTGTTCATTTAAAAACAATTTTATTTCAACTTAATTAAAATCAATGTTAATATAATTTGATACACAATGAGGGAAAAATTTCAACATAAGAGACTAACATTACCAGTCAAAAAACACTCTTGTTCTTAAATTAGGTTTTGAAGTACTTTTAAAACGGAAAACTAACAAGAGTCTGCATATAACACATTGAAATCAAGTTTGTGATGATATTTTCCTGTTTTGAATTCATAAAAACTCAAATGCTTGGTGGTTGCTAAGGCGTTGTTAGGGAATTTTTTTAAAAACTGTTATCTACTAAAATGCTATTAGATCAACTTTGAATATTTTTTTAAGACTAATTTTTTATTATATGTTAGAGGAATGATTATAGAATCAAAATATCAAAAAATCCAAAAACTGATTTTTTTCAAAAAACTGACTTGTGTGCCACCTTATATCAATTTAAAAGATATTTTTTGACATCACTTTCATGGAAGATAATAAATCACAACAAATAAGGGGGGAAAAATTACAAATTGAGCCATTTTCAAATGGAGAAAAGTTGTACTAGAGTTGGTCCGGGCGGCTTTAAAAACTATATTAAGTTAAAAGCAAAAGGGTTAAGTTTTAGCCTTTCGCAATTCTGATTTTTACAGAAACATTCAGAAATTAATAAAAATTATATTCAAGTAAGCTATTTCTCAATCTGAAACGTTTTCTTTCTTCTCTTTTTTACGGCAAGAAACGTAATCTTATAAAATATTTTACATAATACTCTGCCAGATTAATATTCGATTGATAGCTGAAGATTCATAGCTCCAGCTATGATAGCTGAAGATTCATAGCTGAAGATTCATAGCTGAAGATTCATAGCTGGAGATTCACAGCTGAAGATTCATAGCTGGAGATTCACAGCTGTAGTTTTGAGAAGTAATATCAGTTAAAAACTATTGCATTTTTGCTGAAAAAAATATTTCTAAAAATGAAAACTTTGAACAGGTGCGGGAAAACGTTAGTTGATCTAAAAAGAAAAACTTCCAGAAAATGAATAAATTATAGCAAAAACATTTCACACGATTCTAAACAATATTTGATGTTTTAAAAATTGTTTTATTTGTCAAATTTTAGTTTTATTTAATATAAAAGATACCAAAGCTTTTTATAAAGCTGTCTGTAATTAGGTTTCATCCGTAATGAATTGTTATAATGGTAAAGGTTTTTCACGATATTAATTTGTTTTGTTACGAATGTTTAGTAAAGTTATATACGTGCAAGTTTTTTTTTAGTAAAAATTTAATTTTATTATATCTTCTTCACTTCCGATTTTTCCCCCTGACAATTGCGAAAAACTTGAAAAAAAATGTATACAAAAAGTATAAATAAAAAGAGTATAAAAAATTATAAAAAAAAGTCACGAAAAAATTTTTTTTATATAATATAAATTGATTAGACATGGCCGATAATGTTTCAGATTTTAGGCCTTGTATTATATATTTTAATATTGTGATATAGTGGGAAATAAATGATACGAAAATAAATAAGGGGGTGTTCATTTATTACGTCAATAATTTTTGGCGATTTTTTTCCAGCCTCCCTACCCCTTCCCTCTTGTAAACAACTTGTTAAACTTCTAGAGGCCTTCCTATAAAATTTCTTCAACAATCGATTATCCCCCCCTTCCCCCTTAAAAATCAAATTAAAATAGAAAAAAACAAAACATTATTTTAAACAGACTCGTTTACAACTAAAACAAAAATTTGATTAAATTAAGATATTTAGAAAAAAAAAATATTCAAATTTTAATTTATGAAATTCAAATGAATAATATTAAATAACTATTTAAAATTAAAAACACTTGCTCTGAACAAAAAATGAATAAAAGCAAAAGGTATAGAAAAAATAAAATAAACTTTTAAATTATGAACTTAATTTTAGTTTATAACTACAAAGGCTTACTCTGAACAAAAAAATTAAAAAGTTCACAAAAATGTAAACACCTTACACGTTAAAAATATGATCATATTCCGAGTTAATAAAACACTTCAATTAGCAAATCCTCTTTTTTTTTTTTTTTTTAATTTTAATTCACCTCCTCAAGGCCGAGAAGGCCACTACAGACGAGGAGGCTACTTATTTGTGGCTATAACCCTCTCTCAACTCTATAACTCCGAAACACGAACCTTGATGAACAAGGCCGCTGCGCGGAGAAACGAGTTGAGCGCGGTACTACCAGGGACGTGGTGAGGATCGAACTCCGAACCACTCGTTTATGAAGTGAGCGCTCTACCACTACACCACTACCGCCTCTTCACTTTAACATCAGACCTAATCCAATTTTACAGTGAAAGCAAATTATTTCTAATAGAGTCTAGTTTAACCAAAAACACATTTAACAAATTGAATAAACCATGGGTTGGCAACCCTCTTTTGACAGAAGAGCCAAAAGTTACAATTTACAAAACGTTTCAGTTTTTAAAGAAAACCAACATCTTTATTTCAATATTATATTAATATTTGTGCATAGAGCTAAAGAACTTCATCTTTACATAGAAAAAAACCACATAAAGCTTGCAATCCGCAGGTTGCCAAACCCTGGTCAAAACCTTTAAATATTCTAATGTAGGCTATGTTCTTGCATTTCTTCCTGCGCAAGCAAAATCTTTCTTGTTTGCACAGCAGACTAAGTAACAACAACTTTGAAAAAATAATAGTGTTGCGAGTAAACAACCCGTGTGTGGTAGTTTAGTTCTTTATGTGTCAGATCTTTTTAAAGCACAACACGTTTTTAAAAAGTTGGAATATAAATAGCTCTATTACTATACTGAAGATTGGAATATAAATAGCTCTATTACTATACTGAAGTATATAATACAGGATTGCAAACGCTGCCTAATTTTCCTTTAATTAATTAAATTTATTTAAAAAAGTATCATTGTTGACGTCAACTTGTCTTGACCTTCCTCCTTCCCCCTTTTCCTAGTCAACAATTGTCAAAGAAATTCAGAAACCCCCTCCACCCTATTTTGTTGACGTAAATAATGGACAGCCGTTTAGGAAATTATTTTATCTTCTTTTTCTTATTTTTATCTTCCGCTAAGGAGATTATTTTATTTTCAAATAACACACACACACACACACACACACACACACAAACACACACACATTATGTACAACTGATATTTACACATTTCGAAACGATATTAAATGCATAAAGTTTCGCTGGTCCTTGAAAGTAAAAGACAAATCCAAATCTTTAATAAATCTTTAATCAAATAACTTCGATATCGATTTTATTAGTGGTTTGATTTGCCAACTCGTAACTTTTGAAGTTTAAAAGCGTTTTTTTAAGTTCTAATTATTTATTTATTTATTTTAGAGGCCCCAAGAAGTCCTTGCAGTCTTATCACAGAGCACCGCGAAAAATCATTTGAAAAGAAGTTCACGCCTTTTTCCTTACCGATATTATAAAGCTTGCCCAGAGGTGGCGATGAATCAGGGATCTCTTGCTTCTGAGACAAGCGCGCAAACCAATATGCCTCGGCTGCTCGTGACTATCAATGACTTATTATTGTTAAATCATTAGTTTCATATAGCTTAAGTCATTAATTAATGATGATGATTAAAAGAGCAAATATCTTCCATAATTGGATTCTAATAGACTTTTGATACTCTTGATCTAAAGAAAACAGAGTTCTTTTTTTTTCGATAGGCCTTTTGCGAGTCTTATTGAGACTAATTATCCGTAGAGATTTCCTTTGTTGACATTTAAGTTGCATGACTTTCATTTAATTTACAGTTACTCAAGATTACAACACCATGCATTTAATCGCTTCTATTTATTCATTGTATAAAATTGTCCTTACGAATATACTTCTACATTTTTTTGTGCTACCAAATATCATAGCACAAAATATGAGAAAGTAAACTTAAAAAAACGTCCAATAGAATTATTTTTGTGAAAATGATTAATGATTCTATTAGTAATGGACTAGTTCTGTATTAATTTGAGCAATTCTCTAGTCACACAATAATTTTTTGGCCGTTTTTTTGAAACCGTTTTTTCTAGTGCTACAGTACAGATCCAGAATTTTTTGGTGTTTGAGATAGCTAACTTCCAGACATGGAGCAAACTCCAAACATTTGTATGTTTATAATTATGTCAAATAATAATGCTTTGCAAAAAATTACTATGATTGGAGGCAGGGAACAAAGATACCCTTAAACTTCATACCCCGCCCCATCCCAAACGTGAGGGGCAACCAGTTGATAAAATATTTTTTGTACTATTCTCAACTAGACTTATATTCATCTATAAATTTTAAGTTTCATAGTATTATCTTTCAGCGTTTAAAAATTATGACCATATAAAACTTTATTTGGGGCTCTATGAAAAGATTGCGATGACGTACTCTCATCCTCATCTTCTTTGAGTCTCTATCTGTTTTATTTACTTTTCTTTTTATGAAGCACGAAATCGTAAAATTCTTTTGTTATAGTAAAACAGAAAAAAAAAAAAATAATAATAATAATAAAAATATGGACATAATTTTTGTCCATATAAAATTATGACCATATAAAACTTTATATCGTCATAATTTCTAAACGCTGAGAGATAATACTATAAAATTTAAAATTTATAGATGAATATAAGTCTAGTTGAGGATAGTTGTATGCTTATCTACTGCTAATTCCATGGGTTACATGAGATAATACGTCATGCTATTTAAATTATAGTACTTTGTGAAGTTGTTTAAGATGATACGTTTTTAGACGCTCAAGATGAGATGGGGCTTTTTATTAAGAAAAGCGCGTTTTTTTAAAGTTATTCTCCGCTCTATTTTGGTATTTCAAGAGCGAAAGTTTTTTCAAAAAGTAGTATCGTCAACTTTTTTAGAGATTGGAAAGATATATTATTATCATTTTTTTTTTATGGTTGAGATAATTACTTTTTACTTAAGTATATTCCTTGAAGATTTTATTTAATTTTTTTTTTGTGATTATTTTTTTGTTATTTTGAGTTTTTTTGAGTTCCATTAAAATAAGCTTATCCTAGGAAACTGGTTTCCTAAGATGAAATTATTGGGTGTGTTGAAGAAAACGCAATTTTCGGTATAAAGATTTTTTTTTAATAAATTCTTTATTTATATTCTTGAGAGGAAAGATGAAATTATCATTATTCTTAAAAAAATATATATCTTTTTGTAATCTTTTTGAAGCAAAATACATTATACTGAAAACATGCTTAATTTACGCAACCTTTCCCTAATATAACCCAACAGACATGGACGTAAAAAAGACGTCTTTTAAACGTCTTATACACGTTTTGGACGTCTTTTGAACGGCTTTTGAACGTTTTATATTTTGAACGTTTAAAAGACGTCTTTTTTTGGTCCAGTGCCCACTGGGAATAAACTCGGTCAAAAAAAAAGTCGTTATACCTGTTTTTTGTTTATTTTCTAGGTTGAAAATGCGATAATTCTTTGAGTCTTTTGTAGCTTGTTTAACAACATTTGCGAAACTTGGATTTAATATGCCATATTTTATAAATGTTGTAAAATTAAAGTATATATAAATAAAGAATGGAATCGAAAAGCAGCAAAAAATGAAAAAAGTTTTCCATTGAAATATTTCCATTTAATTTAATTTTATGGATCATTCAAATTTTGTTGAGTACTTGCATCGAAACACAGCTATCAATACATAAAATGCTTTTTCTTAAATCAGTATCTTTTACTTTAAAGAAAAAAAAAGCAAAATGAATGTTTTGCATCATTCGTTTGAAAAAGATTTTTTAACAAATTCAAAATGCTTTTAAATATTTAACAGCGTATCAATTGCGATCAATCCAAAAGTATTATATATAATATACGTATTCTAAAAAATCTATTTCATATATATTTAAAAATAGTAACTTATGTATAAAAAAAATAGTATACTTTGTATGTCTACATAATGCATAAAAAATTAAACAAAGAATCTTAAGATTAGTTATTAAAAAATATTCAAACCTTAAACTAGAGATAAGTTAATAGGATAATTTAGTTAGTAGAGGCAAGTTTGTAGGATAGTTGTTAAGATCAAAAATAAAAAATAAAAAAAAAATTGAAAAATAAAAACAAAACAAAAATTTAAAAAAGAATTTAATCCATTAACATCGTCAATTAGTTCATCACATGCGTTACCAAACTTCTTAATTGTACATATTTTCATTTTATTAGTTTTAGTTTACTACATAAAATACGTTCACCTCAAAATCTTTTTGTTCGTCTTTGTGGAAGCGGGTTCGGCTCGCCGTGAATTGTTTTCCTTTTCTTCTTCATAACAAAACCATTTTGAAGTTCAAATAAAGCCAGTCAAATTGCAATCAAAATTGCTTCTTGGAGGATTTGGGCTGAAAAGAACGTTGTCGTCAAGATCGTTGATTAGCGTTTTAAAAACTTTGACTCTTTGTCTAAAGAAATGCAATCTGATTAGAGAAGGCTAATATCGTTGACAGATAGGAGAGCATTGAACCAGAAAGAAGTCAGGATAATGAATTCAGTTGAATGAATCCACTTATTGAGTGCCTTTTATAAAGTCAATTTATGATTTTCTAGAATAACTTGAAAAAGTTGCAACGATTTTATTCTTTTGACTGTTTCAACCATCGTCGCTTAGCCTTTATGCAAGCACATCTTGTTTTAGTAGTTTGATGTAGAGACAGCTCAGTTGCTTTTGTCAAAACTTTTCAGCAAATGGGGATAATAATAAAAAAGTTATACAACGATTAGGTGTTGCTAAAATAGTTTTTAACTATAGCAGAGGAGTCCGCAGAATAAACGCCAGCTGGACTGAAGAGTGTACAAAGCTTGATAAGTTCTTGAAAATGATTGGCTGCACTGTTTTATATACACCGAATATGTTAGCTCTGACCTATACAATTTTTTAACTCAACTTGGTTTTCATTCAAAACTTCTATAATCAGCTTCGCAATATCATCAACGTTTTTTACCCGAGATTTTCTAGCTTCAGAAAAAGCTTCTTCACTACCCATTGGTCATGAGAGTTTAGGAGGACGAATCAAAAAACAACAGTGATTTGTTTCGTTTAAAACGCGTCTGCGGTTGCATCAATAATAATGAAAAAGCAAATGACTGAAACCTCTTTTAGGTGGAACTAGATTGTCTTAAATGTTCTTCCTTAGAAGCTTAAGAGTGATCCAAAATTTACCATAATCCTTATTGCTCAGCATTTTGATGAGTCTGCACAAATATAAACATAATATTAAAATATACCATAATCCTTATCGCTCAGCATTTTGATGAGTCTGCACAAATATAAACAATTAAAATATTCGCAACATTAAGAGTATTTTATGAAGTGTAAAAACACCTTTAAAATATTACTTGAAGATAATTGAAGAGTGACGTCCAGAACGCAGAATAGATTTTTATACTATTTCTATCCTTCATTTCTTATTGTCTTCTTTTCGTTTTGAGTTGATCCGGACTAATTTTTCAAAGTTTCAAAAGCTTATTTTCAGACGATGTGGTAATTTCTGTGCGGAAAATTATACTGCCGACTTTAAATCTTATATTCCGCCATTCTTCCTCAAGGACATAAATCTAGGGCCAAAATTATGCTTTTGTCCGAAAAGGGAGTCGGGAAAAGAAATTAAAGTCTTCTACCGTTTCACGGCTTTTAAAAAATAAAACTGAGTTTAAAAAACTAGATTACCCAAAGTTGGCAGATTGAGTAGTTAAATGATGATTGTTAGATTGATTAGTTGAATAACAATTAGCAGATCGAATAGTTGAATGATGATTGGTAAAGTGTTTTTGGTACATTTAGTTTATTTGAGTTCAGAATTTGTCAACGCAATAAATGATGGTATACAGGCTAACAAACGAACTGGTAAATAAACTAACAAAAAAAAGAAACAATAAAAAGGGGCCACTCTGCCATCTAATATATATATATATATATATATATATATATATATATATATATATATATATATATATATATATATATATATATATATATATATATATATATATATATATATATATATATATATATATATATATATATATTATATATATAGACACACACACACACACATATATATATATATATATATATATATATATATATATATATATATATATATATATATATATATATATATATATATATATATATATATATATATATATATTATATATATAAATAAACATATGGCGTTTTCCATAAAGGACGTCATCTTTTTTTAGAAAATTCCTCTCCCCCCCCCCCACCTTCGTCACTGGTTGTCCTTTTTTCCTATACCCCCTCCTCTCCTTAAAAGGATGTCATTAAATTGGGACTCCCCACCCTCTCTCTTTTTATTTTTTGAAACCAAATTCGTTTTTAATTTAAACATTTTTATTAAAATTTTTCAAATGAATTACATTTTTCTGTGTTTGAATATCATTCAGTAGCTTATTGGGTATGTTCATGTTTGTTTCAGTTGTTTGTTTTTGTAGACTTTTTTGAAAAAAAAGTTATGCTATATTAATCATATTCTATATATTAAATTTAATTAAAGTGTGTCATGAGAACTTGCCTTACTTTTTTCTTTTTTTATATGTATTTTGCTGTTCATATTAAAATAAAATGATAAAATTACAATGAAACTTTTACGTTACACAAAGAATATATATAAAACAGACAGGGGCTCTAAGAAAATACGGATGACCGGTGTCACCACAATATTTTCATGGAGCTCCTTTACAATAATATTTAAAGCCAACATGGCTTTAGTCAATTTACAATAAAATATTTTTTCTGAAAAATACTACGTGAAGAATAAAAACTCATATATGCATACATACTCATATATACATATACTCATAAACACACACACACATATACAAACATACTTACATATATGTCAGAAATTAAGGAGATGCAATTTCATTTGTCGTTTAAAAGAGAAAGTACTTTTCAAATTTTTTATATTGTTATTTTTTAATTGATTCCATAATGACGCGCCTTAGCTAATAATTAAGAACTTTGACACTTGCGATTTTACTCTGCTCAAGTGATAATTATGGTTGGTATTCAACCAAAGATTGTATTTTTCTGAAAATTCCTATGCAAAAATATCAGAAAACCCTTTTGCCCGCAAGTTATACTTATATTTATTCATAAATATTAATATTTGAAGCGAATTAAGTTTTAATATATATAACACATTCATGTATTTCATTACAGGGTAAGGGTTTTCTTCTCTCTTAAAATAGTTAACTGCTTTACATGCGTGGTTTTGTAGGCTCTGTAATCTTATGTTATGATATAGGATGGTAGTTGCAAACATAAGAACAATCACCATTTTTAAAAACTGGGTGAATTTTGGCTGATTTTAATTTATTAGGAAATACAATTCTCAAATGAAAATGCTATTTAATAAAATAATGGTTTACTTATACTATCCATAACATAGATACAGTGCCGGCCTTAGGGGGGCGAGGTTGGGCACCGCCCAAGGGCGCCAGGAAACTGGGCGCCAAACGTTGTATGCAAAATTTAACAATATAATAAATAGAAAAAATAAGTCAACCTAAATTTTTTCGATTTCGATTTTCGATTTTTTGTTTTTTTTATAAAAATAATTTCTTTAAATAATTTATTTATTGTATTATTACACTGTTAAAAATTCTTTATGCAAAATTAATAATTTGATTAAAAGTGTTTCAATCATAGCATATATTTTGATACTTAAATTGATTTTTTTACTTGTATCTTTCTCGGCGCCAATTATTTTGCGTTCCATTTATTTAAAGTTTAAATTTTAAACATTATTTTCGGTACGAGTTGCGAGCGCGTTGTTTATTAATTTGTAAAAGAAATTTAAAGTTGTATTTGTGATTCAAATTCAGTTTTTGTCAAGTTTTCAAATTTTGCGGTAATAAAAAGCAGGTAAGTATAAATAATGAAATTGTTTACGAATTATTAGCTTGCGAGTAATTTTTTATTTTTAATTTCAGACAAATAGAAACTGTCAGCAGCAATCAATGGAGAGTACTCATAATAAAGAAAAAAATGTTTTTAAAACTCATAACAATAAGAAACCATCTGGTGCTCAATACAGAAAATGTAAAGCAGAAAAAGTTGATAATTTGAAGAAAAATTATAAAAAACTTGAAAATTTTTTTCATCGGAAAATAGTGATTGTAATAAAATAAAGGAAGGAGAAAATGTTGCGCATGTACTTAGTGATACATCAACCAGAGATTTTGGACTGAATATAAGCTTTTGTCGAGGGCAAGGTTACGATAATGGTGCAAATATGAAAGGTAAAAAAATAGGTTTACAAAAGCGAATATTAGATTTGAATCCTTTGGCTTTTTACCTTCCATGTGGAAGTCATTCTCTCAATTTGGTTATTTGTGACGCAGCGTAGTCTTCACTAAATTTCATTAACGTTTTTGGCATAATACAAAGATTATTCACACTATTTTCTGCATCAACTTCACGCTGGAATGTTTTACTTAGTCATACAACAAACTTCACTCTTAAACGATTATGCGACACTCATTGGGAAGGCAAAATTGAGAGCCTCAAAGCCATCCGATACCAAATAAGCAGCGTACATGATGCTTTAATTACTATATATGAAACTGAAATCAAAACTCCCGATATTGCACACGAAGCGCAAACATTAGCAGAGCAGAACTTTAATTGCATGGTACAATGTACTATTCCAAATAAACGTTGTTAGTAAAGCAATGCAAGCCAAAGACATGGATCTAGTACAGTGTTGAAAAAATGCATCACATTTTTGGAAAATTACAGGACGTTTGGCTTTAGCTCCCAAAGAGTTAGCTGAAGAGTTAAACATCGATGCAATATTTAAGCCGCTTAAAAGAGTACGACGAGTGAAACGTCATTATGATGAAAATGCTGCTGACGAGCCAATTCAAAATCCCGAGAAGAAACTAGAAGTGACATTTTTAAACCCTTTATTAGATACATGTCTGTCGTCAATAAATGAAAGATTTGAACAACTTAATGAATATGTAAATATATGGAGTTTTTTATTTAATTTGGATAATTTGCCCATCAAGAATGAACTTTTTAAATTGTGTAAACAATTACAAGAAAAATTAACTGTAAATACAAAATCAGAAATTGGTGGTGCTTTGCTATGCGACAAACTAATAAGTGTGCAGTTTTTTATTAAAGATAAATTAAGCAATGTTGAAAATGAAAAAAATACAAAAGAGATGACACCACTTTATGTACTGAATTTTATTAAAAAACATTGTCTACAAGTTATATTCAAATACATGGATTGTTCTGCGCATTCTTCTTACGATACCTGTTACTGTTGCTAGTGGAGAACGTAGTTTTTCTAAACTGAAGTTAATCAAAACATATTTAAGAAATACCATGTTGCAAGATCGACTTAATTCTCTATCTATGTTATCAATCGAGCAAGATATAGCTGAAAATTTAGATTTTTCTAGTTTGATAAGAGATTTCGCGGACAAAAAAGCTAGAAAAGTTAGATTTTAAAATTTAATAACTCTTGTTTATATAGTTAGAGGATTTATTATATGTTTAATAAAAACATTTGTTATTTTAAAAGCAGCGTTGCGTTGTCTATTTATTTAGTCACTCATTTCTATAAACCCATACCATGAAAAGTCTAAATTTATAATTCTAATAAAAAATTAATTAAATAAGAAACTTGATGCACAATATGGATCTCTTTGCATTAAACTATATAATCCCTTTAGCACTCTTGTTCATCATTTTAGAGCATTGGTCTCGTTGTTAATGGTAACATATCTACCTAGGGGCGCGTTCACAAGTTTCGCCCAACCTGTCAAAAAAGCTAAGGCCGGCGCTGCATAGATAGCTACATTATTGGTAATGTCGTCATATCCACATGACTTGTTACGTTTAGTTCAAATAGTGTTTTGTTAAATTTGTGTTTATTTATTTTTTGATTAAATATGCTAGTCGCGGGTTTCTCTCCCAAGTATTCATCAAACACTTACTCTTCGTCTATCTAAGAATTTATTAATAATTGTCAATTGATATGATTTAAATAGGGCAAAGAAATACAAAAGGAATAGGATTCTTGTTGGAGACGTCTGAAACGGCTTCAGCTTTTATACCATCTTCTGACTGGCAGATTGGAAAAAATGGAGGCAGAAATCGACCAGGATTAACATGGAAATAAGAGCTCCTTTTCAAAGAACAACATCCGGGATCCTCACATTTCGCAATTTGCGTGATATGCTGGCTGGTGCACACATAAGAGGCTAACCACTCCTAATTTTTTGATAAAAAATGAAGAGCATCAAGCTCCGTCTTACCGTCTGGATCAATATACTCAACCACCGTTGGAAACTGATCAATCATCAGACCTGAAAAGATTGAGGCACAGATTTTTCCAGCAAATTCAAAATTCTGTTTCTCCTAAAGAAAATCCATTGTCCTACCTTAAATATAAATCGCAATGCAAATTATTAATTCTTGCTATTTATGCTATTTAATTAAATCTTGCTATATATGTTGTATTTTGATTAAAAGTTGATATTAAAAATGAATTTAATTCTTTGAGAGTCTAGATGAGTTTCATAATGATCATGAGGGAGAATTAATCCGGGTAAATTAACACTGAAAACAACCAATTTTTACTTGTTAAAGGGTCTTTTGTAATAGAATCGAACGAGTCAAAAGTTGTTCAAAGTCAAATGTGTGAGTATACGCTGTCAATGATGAATGCTTTGTCAGATATATAAAATGCGGTAGTGGTGTAGTGGTAGAGCGCTCGCTTCATAAACGAGTGGTTCCGAGTTCGATCCCCACCACGTTCCTGGTAGTACCGCGCTCAACTCGTTTCTCCGCGCAGCGGCCTTGTTCGTCAAGGTTCGTGTTTCGGAGTTATAGAGTTGAGAGAGGGTTATAGCCACAAAATAAGTAGCCTCCTCGTCTGTAGTGGCCTTCTCGGCCTTGAGGAGGTGAAGTAAAATTGAAAAAAAAAAAAAAAAAAAGATCGAACAGCAATAAAAGTGGGACCGAAATAGGAAACAGCGTCAGATTTTCCAAGCTCGTATGGTTTGATTTCAAAGCCTGGCTCAAGAGATTGGATAAACTTGTACTTTGTGGAGATGACCTAATCATGATTAAGAAGAGAAACTCAATATTCCATATGCATTAATATAGAAGCTTGTTTGTTAACTGCGGTGATTCCCATTGGGATCAAAGCTTTATCCTTTTGACTTATAAAGCACACATCGTTGGGGCCTAAACAAGAGCAAACTTCTTTCATATTCCTTGAATGTGACTTGACTTGAATGAAGAATTGGACTCGCATCAAATTGATTGAAACCGTGTGTACGTGTCTCTTTCCTTTAAATAATATGCTCCGTTTTGGTATCGATCAAAAACATAAAACACTTCTGCTAAGATGGTAGCCTCTCTTTTAAAACTCAGCACTAAGCTCATCCAATGGTTTAAGACTCTTTATAAAGTAATTTAAAATTTATAAATGAATAAATTAAGGGGCTAAAAATTTATGTTTAGGTATAATATAGTCCAATATAATTTTTTATTAGCTACAAATGTGTCTCACCCTTTACACTTCGGATTTCCCCATATTGTGGGCAGCAAATCCGTATTCAGCAAATTGAAAGATGACACGCTAGATTAGAATAAAATAGCTCAGATTGTTCTGCTTCAATAGCAGGGCGACCAATTCCGTCACGTACACGTATATAGTTAATTGTAATATATTCTATATATATATATATATATATATATATATATATATATATATATATATATATATATATATATATATATATATATATATATATATATATATATATATATATATATATATATATATATACATATATATATATATATATATATATATATATATATATATATATATATATATATATATATATATATATATATATATATATATATATTTAAATTAATATTGTTAATTGTTTTTCAAAATCAAAACCACTTCTAAGAAAAATAAAAGCTTTAAATGTAAACGAACTAAATGTTCATATTTTATGTTTTAAGCCCAAATGTAAAAATCACTTATCTCCTAAAGTATTTACAAACCTTTATAATATAAAACTCATAGACAAATACAATCTTTGTAAATTAAAAAAATCTCCAAGAACTTTTCTGTCAAACTAAGTTTGAACAGTATTTCTTATCGCAGTCTCTTTTTATAAAACTAAAAAAAAAGAAGATTGTACGATCTTTTGAGTGTCCTGCCTGTGACGGATCTAGGTTCTTTTGGTGTCCGGTGATGAAGTTAAAGGGCCTTTTTGTTCCCAGCCGCCAATCATCGCAATTTTTTGCAAAGCATCATTATTTGACATTTTTTTTTGAGTTTGCTCCATGTTTGAATGTTAGCTCAAATATTATGTTTCGAGTTTGAGATACTCAAGCGCCACAAAATCCTAGATCCTTCACTGAGTCCTGCCAATTATATTTGTAATAAAGCTATTCTGTAGTTTTTATTTATTGAATGAAAATAATAATAACAAAAAAAAATATAAATTTGAATTATCAGACGTAAAGAACGCTTAACTTCAGATAGAAGTTAGGCTAGAGGCGATTTTAGGGGTTGGGGGTAGGGTTGGGTGCGTGTTCCTACCCCCACCTCCAAACTAGGTGATTTTCAAGTTATGGTCGGTTTTTTTACAAATTTAATTGGCTATTTGGGTATTTGACACAACTTTATTTGTAGAATCGCTTCTGAGTTTGACAAGAAAGCCTATCTTCAAAATTCATTGTGAAGATAAGCTTTTTTTTCAAATAAAAAAAACCTCTACGGCGTAATTCCGGCGTGAAAACTGTAACTTTCAAGAAAATAAAAAAACTGTTCTATCGAAAAGTTTGTAGCTTAACAAGTAACTTTAGTACATTGGGGTAGTAATTTTTCAAAACAAATGCGATAAATGTTGCCACAAATAGATTATAAAATGCGACTGTCGCAAGTTTGCCGAAAAATTGGCGCATACGCAATTTTTCGGCTTAAATTAATTTTTCAAAATATTGTTTATTTTATTCAATTTTTGAAGACTTTTTTGATCATACATAAGTTCTATAAGTTAAATTAGAAGCCTAAATAAATTTATAGATATTTTGAATCATTTTAAAATGAGATTTTGAATGGTTCAAAATTCAATTCAATTTGAATTAAATTTAAAATCATACAAAATCTTTCTCTCAATTATTTAATTTAGCTACTTATCAAAATAATATGGATCCTATGTATATTGCCATGAGTTACTTTAGAAGAAAAAGATTTGATAACTGTTTGGAAATATTGTCAAATATACTTACTAAGAATCCCTATGATCAGGTATTTTTTTATAAAATTATTTCATTAAAACTTATTATAAATAAAGATCCTTTTCTGTTAGGGTGCGACAATGTAAAGTATATTTTATTCCCTGTCTGAAACATGAATATTGACAAACAAGTTGAACCATGGTACCACTCATATACAAAGCGAGCACTATTCTACTTCACTGCTACCGCCTATAATTGCCTATAGTGTTCTTACCCTACAACATAATGTCTTCACTATTTATCTCATAGTTTATTACACTATTTATCTCATAGTTTATTATCAACTAGTTTTACAACTGGACTAGCATTAACACTTGAACTAGTGTTGCTTTTGTATATTAAAACAAAATAGAAAAATTTTAAGTTAGAATCAAGTGTATAAATTTTAAAATTAGTATAGTGGATTTTAATGCATAAAAATAATGATTATTTTTTTATAAATTTTTTTCAATAAGTTATTTATAATATAATTATCATTTTTGAAACTTTTATATAATTTTGCTTCATTTTAGACCCATTGTGAAAAACTTTTTTTTTTAACTTACAGTTTATGATTTTAATTATTACTAATTGTCTCTTATTATTTTATTTATTTATATTAATTTTTTAGTTGTGTAGTGGTAAAGAACTGAGTTACAGTGAGATTTGGCTGTAACCACAAATTACAGTGAAATCACATCATGACACAAAAAAGTACTAGACTCAACTTGTCTTTTCAGCATATTGGCTTTGTTTTTATATCATAGTACATATAAGGCTTAAAGAAAAACAATATTATATAGACATACAGATAAAAATATAATAAAAGATAAAATAAATATTAATTCTAGAGTCTTCTAAGCCTTGGAGAGATATGAAAAATATAATTTTTCTGCTTGTAATCTAGGCTGCATGGTCCTTAAAAACTCGTGTTTTAACTGAACAAGTTTACGTAGATGAAGTTGAAGTAGATGAAGAGGGTATAGCTGAGTTACTAATGGATGATACAGCTATTGCGCAAATTGCCAGTATTATTTTTCAATTGTTATTTCAATTTTAATTATTTCTTATTAATCTAGTCATCAGAACATATATACTTTGTAACTTGTTTTGTTTTTTAAGTCATTTACTTGTAGCATGTTTGTTTGTAACTTGTTTGTTTGTTAATTTATATATTTACAAATAAGATGTATATAATTAAATAATGGCGTTATTTATTTATATACTTATTTATTGTCATATAAAGGGATGTAAAGTCCGAAAGATGACTCTGGTTTTGAGTCATATTTGTTCAGGGTCACTGGTGTCCAGGAGCAAAAAGTATTTTGAAAACTTATAAAACCAAAAATTAAAAGTTAAATCTTTGAAAATCAAATTTAGGGGATTTGAATTCTTTTAAAACTTTTTTTTTCTTTGATGGGGGATGGTTTCATATTGCTGATAATGTTATTGTTGTTTTGTCATTTATTTGCATTTAACTTATTAATAGATGTTATTATTATCATTGTAATAGTTATTTATTCCTTAAAATTTTGTCTTTTTGGTTTAATTAGGACCTGGAACATCATTAAAACAAACAAACAATAACAATGGAGGCCCTAGTCCTGCAGTTAGGTATGCCTAGTTCTTTTGTCATGTATTTTTAAGCAACTTTTACATAATATTAATTTATATGATAGTTTATTTAAAAAAAAGTTTATATAATAGTTTATTAAAAATAGTTATAATATAATATATATATATAATAGTTATAATAACATAAATATATATTTATATATATATATTTATAAAAAAAAGATTTATAATAGTTTATTGTTAAAAAATTTATTAAAATATTAAGTTATATAATAGTATAGTTTGAGGCATAAACTTGACAATAAATAATTAATTCTAAAATTATTGATATAAAAATAAACTCCATTCCACTGTTACAAAATGGGGTGATTCAATATAAATATATTCCAATCCCTATAACTCTGAGACATGAATATTGACAAAAAAGTTGAATTATGGTACCACTCATATACATATATATATATATATATATATATATATATATATATATATATATATATATATATATATATATATATATATATATATATATATATATATATATATATATATATATATATATATATATATATATATATATATATATATATATATATGTGGGGGTCTTATTCAAAAATTTAAACTAGAGACAACCCATTTAACTAACTTATAATGATCCAGTTAAAATTTCCCATACCTTTTTAGTCTGGTAATAAGATTTATGATAACTACGCATAGTTTACTAAAAAATTTTAACACATTGATTTGTGTAAGTTAATTTACTGATACTAATGTCTAAATATTTATACAGTGATATGCTTCTATGGTTTTGCACCGGCTCGATAGAGCCAGTTGTTAAAAAAAAAGTTTTTAAAGGTGGTTCTTAACCCTTTAGAAAAAAATTTATTTTTCTTTATTTTTATTGAAAAAGTTCAATTCAAAAATATTTTTGTAATTTATTATCACCTAACATATTATGTTTGCATAAACAAAATCTTTGTAACTAAATACGTTCTAAATTTAAATTTACTAAGTTCTAAAAATAAGCTGATCACTAAGTTCTAAAAATAAACATTTATAGAAAAAATTACTGGGGTGAGGGGGGATGGTGTAAGTATATGCATGTCGGTTCTTAGTATCTTAGCAGCGCATTGCCAGTTTTATATTTTATATAATAAAATGTATATAGTAAAACTAAATTATTATAAATTTTTTTGAGACATAACTTTAAGTTTTAGGCATTAAATCACCAGATTTTATAAATCTTAAAAATGTTATGACAAATTATATATATACAGTCTTTTTTTTTTAGCTAGCGCTTTCGCACTTACATCTTTTTGCGCTTGCCTTTATGTTAACCAAAACTTTTGAGAGGGAGTAAAAAAATAAAAAAGTAAAAGGGTTTCGTTTTAAATTGCAACAAAATTTTTTTGTTCATTTTTTAAGCTTTTATGAAAAATAGCTTCTTTTTTTTTACCAGTTTTTTTTGTAAGTTATTTTATTTAGTATTCAATCAAAGCATTCTTCTTGTTGTTTTTATTTAAAAACCAAAAAAAAAAAAATTTCAAATTGACTATCCTGCCAGCACTTTTTCGTGAGCTGGCATTAAATGAAGAAGACTGTATATATTAAAAAATGCTGTAGAATGTCCATTGCTGTGACACTGAGCACTCTACATTTAATTTTGTGACACTTAGACATGACTTCATTTTACTTGTTTAATGAATTCAGTTGTGATAAAATGATATGGTATTTCTTCATGAAGTATTAATTGTGCAACTTCTCCCAGATTTAAATGGTTTTGCCTGATCAAGCATTTTCTATGCAAAAACAGGATGAGGAACCCTAATTCTTAAA
Organism: Hydra vulgaris; assembly: GCF_022113875.1. Lineage (NCBI taxonomy): Eukaryota > Metazoa > Cnidaria > Hydrozoa > Anthoathecata > Hydridae > Hydra > Hydra vulgaris. Next base: position 56,507,388 of record NC_061160.1, read on the forward strand.
CAACATAAAGTTTTATTATTATGTAAAACAAGTATTTTATTATTAAATAAATTAAATATTATTTTTTCAAAATTTAAGAAAATGCGATGTCTTCTTTTTCTTGTTGTTATAAAATAAGAGTAAAAAGTTAAACATTAAAAACTGTATGTTTTGTTTTCTTTTTATAATTTTAAACAATTTAAAAGTTGAACATTTTGCTGTATTTTATTTTTGAAAAATAAATCATTTTCTTTACTAAAATAACTTTAATAAAAGATGCATAAACTTATACTATATTAGAATTATTTTTAAATATGTATTTTTTTTTTGTTAATAATATGTTGTATCTGGTTTATTAATTGTTAATAACTATTTCATGTTGATAGTAAGTGGGTCAAAAGCATGGCAATGTTTTTGTAAATAAAATAATTGGTGAATCACCACTTTCAAAAAGTGCAATGTAAAAATAATTAAAAGAGGATTTTTTAAAAGGGGGGTCTTTCATCATTCAAAAAATACACACAAAGAATTAGATTTACATATGAGAAGTCGATATGAAAACACTTGATTTGAAATGCAGAACAAATAAATCACAATGTTTCTTAAACAGCAGACTATTAAGGATATTGTGTCAGAGCTAGCGACAGTGGGCGGCTTAAATTCATTAGAAAATCGTTGTATAAAAATAGCATTGGGTTACCAAACTAACCTTCTCGTTTTATAAATAGGATTAAAAAATGGATATATTTTAGCCTGACAAAATGTGATTTTGAAAATAAGAAAAGAATATGTAGCAAGTCACAGGTTTCCTTGTCATTAGAATTATACACATTTAAAAGAAATAATCATTGTTTAAATATAAATCAAAACTTTGTTTGCAAAGTTTTGGACCCTGAGAACGCGGATGTTTTACGCAATTTAAAGTTGGGTATTAAACTTTTCATCTTCATATAAAAATAAAAGATCTTTTTTTGTTAATAAATAAATCAATATTGTCAAAATATAGCTAATTTTTTTTTTTCCTCCCCAAGGCCATGAAAGCCACTACAGTCAAGGAGGCTACTTTTAGCTGTGGTTACAATCCTCTTAATTCTATGACTCCAAAACACGAACCTTGACAAACAAGGCCGCTGTGGAGAGAAACAAGTTAAGGGCGGTACTACCAGGGACGTGGTGATGTATTTATATTTTTGTTTACTTGTTTTAAATAGAAGATGTAGTATTTATGAAATATCCACCAAATTATTAAAGTTTCAACCCTTTTTGAACATAAAAATATATAGGAAAAAATATTTTCCTATATATCCAAAATATATCAAAATATCAATATATATATATATATATATATATATATATATATATATATATATATATATATATATATATATATATATGTAAATGTCTCTAGTCTCTATCTATATTTGTAAATATAACATTGGTATAAAAAGTATAAAATTTTTCATCTAGGATAATTAGACTAATATCTTGTAAGTTGTTAAATCTTCTATCAAGTCCATCTATTTGTCAAAAAAATATTTTAATTTTATTTGTTTGTATTATATTTTTATTTGACAAAAACAAAAAATATGGACAAGCTTGTTAGTAAAGAACATGATACTGTGAAATAATATGTTTTTTACTAACCTTACTTACTCGGAAACCATATATCAAATCTTTATTAACCACACTTACTCAGAAACCATATATCAAGTCTTTACTGACCTAACTCGGAAACCAAATTGATAAAAATCAGTTGCAAAGTTAACATCTGCTAAGGTTTCATCTTTGTACTCTAAAAATTCTTATTTGTCTAGTTTTTGCCTCGAATATCAATTCTTTGGAATTTGCTTTCTTCTTCTTGTTTTCCTGATTCATATTATTTGTAATCTTTTAAGTTAAGGAAGTGGAAGTGAAGATGTTGAAAAAAAAAAAAGTCTATTTTGCTTTATCCTTTTTGTAACTGAAGCACTTTGTGCAGTCTCTGTATCGATGGGTAAAAATTTAATTAACAGCTTATATTGAAGAGTTTAATTACCAACCTGTATTTAAAAAGTATTTAATAATCTTCAAATTTAAGACCATTTCATCTCTGATGTTGCCTTGGGCAAAGAGGCATAGCTTCTTTTTGATGGGGATCAACATCTAAAGTACACAAAATTCTTATTTGAAGTTTTCAATTTGAAATCATCTTTATCTGGTATGATGCTTATTTATTTTGTAGATATCAGGGTTCAGATTGATATAAAAATGTTCCTTTTGTCCTTGGGTATTATGTCAACAACAATGAAAGAATTCAGTCTTTAAGTTTCAAATTAAAAAACAAAAAATGTAAGTTGTTCTTAGGTGGAGATTTTGTTTTTATCTATCATGTTCTGGGACTCCAGTGTTTATCTGCTACCTTTCCAGTTCTACAGACCTAGTTGAAATCAAATCACTAAAAAGCTATCTATACCTCGCATCTGCTAGCTCTAATATTCTAAGAAGAACATTATTATCTATGGAAAGAGCTGGCAATGAAAAATTGTTTGATGATAGACATGTTGGAAGCCTAAGAACTCTAGGTAAGTTTTATTAAATTATTGCTCCTGTGATTTTTCTCATAGTAGCTTTAGAAAATGTCTCCTTCTGTTCTGCATGTTATCTTGGGAATAGTGTTAAAGCTGTATAATTTATTTGAAGGAATGTTAGACTTTAGATTGTAAGACTGAATTATCTTTATCTATTATAGAAGATATAAGAACAAAGTGGCAGTTAAAAGTGTTGAATATTTTTATACAGCAGAAATCTTGCTCTGTGAGTGTAATTGTTTTATAGAGAATTATTAGTATTTAGGATCTCAGGGTGAAAGTATAGAAAATCTTGATGTTTATATTTCTGAAAAAGTACTTTTATAAAAGCGCAACAAAAAAATTTAGACATGGACTATAATTGATTGCAAACAGAGTGAGGATCATGAAGTAAAAAAAACTAACATAGGGTCTTATGAAATGACTCTTTTTCAGGGTCTTGATAATATATAAAGATTTAGCTACAATTGTATGTTAGCGTATTTTTAGGTAATCATTGCGAATAGCTTTAAGAACCCACCAAATAACTAGTATTTTCTTACACATACCATGCTTGTTTTCCGAAGTAAAATGTCACTCTAAAAATGCATAAAAGAATAACATAAAATTATTTGGTTGAACAATAAATGGAGTACAAAGGAGAGAGAGTATAACTGCGTAAATAAACAATTAAGACAGTTGTATCCAAATAGAAATCAGGAGCAGAAGCTGCATCTAGTTTTAAAATGCTTTGTATTGCACAGCAAAGTTGGTAAAAAACTTCAAGCTGCTAAAAGGAGAAAGTTTGTGTGTTCTGAGCAAACTGAAAGTTCCTTTTATATATTTATGGTTCTGAGGTTGGCTGGTATTCAGGTTTCCCGTACTCTGTGGTAGCTCTCAGAGAGGCCGATTCCATCAACAGCTGAAAAATACCAGAGTACTAACAATGCCATGTTGCGCATGGATGGTGTCCCTATTTGTACTTTTGGTGTGCATTGCCAAGGCCACATTGGAACCCTTTGTTACGGCTTAGGGTTTATTAGTGGAAATGAGGCAATGGCTTGGGCTATAAAACAGTATACTGAGTACTATCTATGTTTTAAGTCAAGTTCTTTAACAAATTTAAAAATAAATAAAGTAACAAAAACTATAAAACACAAAAAACCACAGTCATCACCAAGTTCGCTAAACCTATCATTCACCATTATTCGTGGTCTTCGAAGTAACTTTTCTTCTGTTGAGTCTCTTGCAAAGTTCACAAGACCTACTTGCTCGTTGTGAGACTAATTTGAGTTCAGCTGTCTCATCTTGTGATCTTAGTGTTGATGGTTATCTTCCTTTAATTCGTAAAGACTCCAATAGTCACATGCTTGGCTTGGGCATTTACATTCGTAAGAATTCAACCATTTGTCGAGAAACTAGGTTTGAATCTACAGACTACTCTTTAATGTGCTTTCGTTTAGCACCGCTTCACTCTATCACCTTTCTCTTTGTTCTATATCGCTCTCCTTCATCTCAAGACTGCGCTCTTCTTGATGTTATTTCTGGTCATATTGACCGAGCCCTCTCTCTTTATCCATCAGCCAATATTGTTGTTGTCAATGACTTTAATGTTCATCACACTGAATGGCTTGGCTCTAGTGTCAGTGACTCTGCAGGCATTATGGCGCACAACTTTTGCCTTACTCAATCCCTAACTCAAATAGTCAACTTTCCAACTCGCTTTCCAGACAACCCGAATCATTTACCTTCTCTACTCGACTTATGTCTTGTTTCTGATCCTAGTCAGTGCTCAGTTTCTCCACACTCACCCTTAGGTGCTTCTGATCATGGTTTGGTCTCTCTAAAACTATTATCTCATTCTTCTTTACCATCAGAATTCCCCTATCATCGTACATCTTACAACTACCTTAGAGCTGTCTGGGACTCTTTCCGTGATTTTCTTCGTGATAGCCCCTGTGTAGATTTCTTTTGACTTCCTGTTGACAAATGTGCTTCTTGCATAACTTTGTGGTTTCAGGCTGGCATGGAATCCTTTATTCCCTCTCGATGATTCCAGGTCAAGCCTCACTCTTCTCCATGGTTTTCCTCACATTGTGCTGCTGCAATTGCCGATCGAAACCATTACTTCTATATCTATCAGCAAAATAATTCTCTAGAAAACAGACGTCTGTTTAATACTGCTAAGAACCATTGTAAAAAGGTTTTGTCTAACACCAAAGCCCACTATTCTCAGATCATGAAATCTTGTATTTCATCACAAAAATTAGGCTCTCGTGACTTCTGGAAAATCTTTAATAGTATCAATAATAAGGGCAAGTCTGTAATTCCACCTCTTTTGTATGGTTCAGACTTTTTCCGCACGCCTAAAGACAAAGCTGAATTGTTTGCCAAGAACTTTTCATCAATATCATCTCTGGATTCCACTAGTTGCGTTTTACCTGATATAGCCGTCAAACAGTTTGATCCATTGCTCCACATCCGTATCACTCCAGCTTCTGTATCCAAAGTAATTTCCTGCTTAGACTCTTCTACAGCTTGCGGCCCGGAAGACATACCTGTTATAGTCTTGCAAAAGTGTTCTCCGAAGCTGCCGTCTATCCTCTCAAAACTATTCAATAAGTGCTTATCAGAGTCTTGTTTTCCAGCCTGCTGGAAAGCAGCATCAGTTATCCTTATTTTTAAAAATTCTGGAGAGCAATTCAATTCGTCTAACTACCGTCCCATTAGTCTTCTTATCATAAGCAAGGTTTTTGAATCTTTAATTAACAAGCACTTAATCTCGAATCTCATAACCTACTTTCTGATCATCAATATGGATTTCGATCTTCTCATTCTACAGCTGATTTGCTAACAGTAATAACCAATAGGTTTTATCGTGCATTAGATAAAGGTGGAGAGGTTAAGGCCATTGCTCTTGACATTTCTAAAGCATTTGATAAAGTTTGGCATGCTGGTCTTCTCCATAAGCTTTCTTCTTACGGTGTGTCTGGAAACATCTTTAAGATTATCGAATCCTTTCTTTCCAATTGTAGTATAAAAGTTGTCCTTGATGGACAGCACTCTTCTTCTTATTCTGTAACCTCAGGGGTTTCTCAAGGTTCGATCCTTGGCTCTATACTCTTTTTAATTTACATTAACGATCTTCCAGATATTCTCACATCTAAGGTGGCATTGTTCGCTGATAATACTACTATTTATTCTTGTCACGATTCGAAGCCAACTCCCTCTGATTGCTTGCAGGAGGCATCTGAGCTTGAAAAGGATCTCACTTCTGCTACAGCATAGAGCTCGCAGTGGCTGGTGAACTTTAATTCAGATAAAACTCAATTTTTTTCAGCCAATCGTTATCGCAATAATTTAGACCTAACAAATATTTATGAACGGTAATGTACTTGATGAGTCTCTTACCCTTTATCTTCTAGGATTAACTCTTACTTCTGATCTTTCTTGGAAACCTTATATCAAATCCGTTGCAAAATAAGCATCTGCTAAAGTTGCATCTCTTTATCGAGCTCGACACTTTTTACTCTGGATTCTATTCTCCATCTCTATAAATCTCAAATCCGGTCTTGTATGGAATATTGTTGCCATATCTGGAGCGGATCTTCTAATGATGCTCTTTCTCTTTTAGACAAGGTGCAAAAACGCATTGTAAACATAGTTGGACCTGCTCTTGCAGCCAACCTTCAACTTCTGTCACATCTTCGTAATGTTGCTTCTCTTTCTCTTTTCTACAAATACTATAATGGGCACTGCTCTAAAGAGCTAGCGTCTCTTGTGCCATCTACTAAAATTCATTCTTGTGTTACTCGTCATTCAATTAAGTCTCATCCTTTTTCTGTTACTGTTCCTAAGTGCTCCAAAAACTCTTATTCGTCTAGTTTTTTTCCTCGAACATCAGTTCTTTGGAATTCGCTTCCTTCATCTTGCTTTCCTGATTCATATAATTTGCAATCTTTTAAGTCGTTTGTCAATTGTTATCTTGCTCTACAATCTTCATCTTTTCTCTTCCAGTAACTTTCAACACTAATTAGTGGTTGCTTGCAGCCTTGTTGGAAGCGAAGATGTTTAAAAGTAAACATCTTCGAAGAAAAAAAAGAAAAAAAGAAATAAAAGACTTTGTCTTGTTTGTAGTCATCAGATTTAATTTAAATAAAAATATTTTTTAAAGTAGATCTTTCAAGTACAAGTAAGTAAAAGATTTATAAATGAATTTATGAGTTTCAAACTATTGTATGTTTGTTTAATTTTTTTAAATAAAAGTCTTTTATTATATTATTTATTTTAAATTACTTCTGTTTATGAAGACATTTAAAACAACTATGTTGTTTATTTATTAGTAATTTTTCAAGACCGCTAGACAGTCCTGTCAAATCTTGAAGTAAATAGAAGTTTTTGTTAAGGTGAAAAAATGAAGTAAATTAGTATTAGCATAGAGTGTATGAAACAATGTAGAAACATTTTTCTAATAAAAAAACTTTTGATTTTGACCAACTGAAAATAATTTTTTTTGTTAAGTAGTATAACAAATTATCAAACAATTTTTTTAGGAAATTTTTTTTGTTCAAATAATTTTATTGATCCAATTGAAATGATATTGTTTAAAATAATATATTGATCAAAGGCAGGGAAAGTTGAAAAACTTATTATTGATTGTTGTCATAGCATAAGTGTATTAAACTTGGTTTAGAGTGTTTTTATCTATTAATGATCATCTTTTCCATCAATTATCACAATGAATACAAAAAATTTTAATGATTAAGTTATACAGATCAACATTAATGATTTTTATTGCTTACATTGACTGATGATATACAAAACAGCATAAACATTTCTATTAAATGGTTTAAAAAGTTGTTCTGCAAATCACCTCTTATAAATGAAATCTTACAAATATGCATAGTATGTATGATTCATAAAGAATTTAAGCTTTGGATGAAAAAACATAGAGGCATAGTTTTGAAGATTCAAATAAAAGAAATTCTCAATATTGTGAAAGAGGATTATGTGGTTATTAAAAGCTATAAAAATTTTACTACAACCAATAAAAGTTGAATAAGATGGCTTTATAAAAGTAATGCTACTCTACCTGGTCCAGAAGGTGCTCTGCCTGGTCCAGAAGATACTCTACCTGATGCAGAAGGTTTACTGATATTTACTTTATATAAATTATTTGGCATAAATTTTTTTTTCTTTCTAATGAATTTTCAATCTGTGAAGCAGAGATTTGAAGAACGCACAAATACCAATTTAGTTTACTAAAATTATTAAGTCACTCATTCACTTGTAATTACTAATCAAATATCAATTCAATATTAGTCTTACAAGTGTCAAGTGAAAGTAGAGTTACCTGTTTCAAGTGTCAAGTGAAAGTAGAGTTACCTGTTTCAAGTGTCAAGTGAAAGTAGAGTTACCTGTTGACTTATTTTGACAGTGCAAATGTAAATATCATTCAATTAAAATTTCATTCTTACATATTGTTGCATTTTACTTTTTTTGTTCTTTTTCATTAATCAGTTATTTTACTTGGATGTATGGTTGGTTATAACAAACTTTATAGTTGTTTGCAAAGTAACAATTTTTTTTTTTCTATTTAAAACTATAATTAGAAATCACAATCTAAACACTTAAATACAAATTACAATAACAGTGTTTAAAATCTTTTTTTTTTTTTTAATGCTTTTTAAACACAGTTAGTATTTATGTGTTTTTTAAAAATGTTATCTACAAATATAAACATTTCAAAAGTTGAAAAAGTGATTGTTGGCACTTTGCTTTTAGTAACCATGTTGGCAATTACACAATAAAGGATTAAAAGTGTTAAAAGAATTATACAATAGAGGATTGAGATTAGAAGTAAAAAATTGTTTAGTGAAGTAATGTTGCCAATATTCAGAAAATAACTATAGCTAACATTTGTGTTATTTCCCACTTATTTTGACAAGTTTATAAAATTTATGAATTTTTGGAAAGTAATTATTAATTAGATTTAAGAAAATTGCCCACGATATCTTGATGTTTATTGAGAAGGAAGGTTTAACCAAATAATATTTTGTGCTTATGATTTTTTGACTTTTTGTGCAGCTCAATCAAATACTTCTTTACTTCTGGAAATATTTCTAATGTGTTCTTTCCTCTGGAAATATTTCTAATGTGTTCTTTACTCTGGAAATATTTCTAATGTGTTCTTTACTCTGGAAATATTTCTAATGTGTTCTAATGTGTTTAGTCGCAGGTGATAATATCAAGTTTTTTTCTATACATAGGGGAATATATTTTTCTGGATATATATGGAATTCTGGATACTTCTTACAACTTTTAGTTTTTCTGGATTTTCAAAACGTTTTAGTAAATAGAAATTTAAATATTATTTTTGCTATATCTATGTTTTTAAACTTTTTCAGATCAAAAAACAAAAAAAAAAATTCAAAAAATTTGACAAAGCCATTAGTTTAAAGCTTAATTAAGACAAATATGAGGGAAATAAATTCCGGATTTTTTACTGAATTTATTTCCCTCATATTTAAAAAAAAATATTAACTTATTTGAAATATTATAGGCCTACAACTCAATCAGGACGCCCAGTGAGTGGATTTGTACGACCTGGAACACAAGGAGGCAGGCCAGGAACTATGGAACAGGCCATCAAAACACCTAGAACTGCAAATACAGCAAGGTTACAAAATATATTTTACAATTTAAAATTATTTTAGTTGAGTTTTTGTTATATATTTTTTTCATTTGTTTACTGGTGTTCAATCTAAAAAATTAATTTCACTATTCATTATGTTTTGAATTTTTTTTTTTTTTTTTGAATTTTCCAAAAAGTTACGCAGTCAAGGCAAAAAAAAAAAAAAAACAAGAAATTTTTTTTTTTTAAATTTATAAGTAAAATTAAAAAACAAACATATAATGAGTGAACCCTAGCCTCCCCTAGTCTACCATATATCATATATGCTTTATTCAAAGTATTTAGTACAAAAAATCATGCTGCAAGTATCAGTTAAAAGATATATTTTTATTTAATTTATTCCTCTTGAACACAATTGAAAAGATTATCACTATATTTTCTTTTTTTATTTTTATCATTATTGACCAACTGGTTTTTAATTAGATTTAGTTCAGATGAATGAATTGGCCACATACTTTTATGCTTTATTTCATTTTGCTTAGGATCATTATCTTCTTGAAATGGATCCCAATGAACTGGTTTTTATCCATAATGCCTTTTATCTCTATGGTTTTTATCCATAATCTCATGAATCCTTCCTGTAGCATGCACAGTAAAGTCTCCACCTTAACAGTGGCTCTAATACACTTAGGATGATACTTTTCATCACCATGCCTCTAAATATAAATCAGCCAAACTCAATTGTCTTCGTTGAGCAATAATCTATCCTATATCTTTCAGAAAATTAGTATTATTACTTTTTCCACACAAGTCTAACTTATAATATCTATATCAGCAACCGTAATTTCAAAAAATAAGGTCAGCAGTATTTTGCCAACCTTGATCTGTGTGAAGTCTGCATCAGGTAGGCAGAAAAATTGTAAAACAAAGGTTTACCATAAAACATAGAAATGAGGACAGCAATTTTTGGCCAAACTTAAATTCTTCTGGGCTTGCAGTTTTTTATTTGTTTACTTTGTTTTGTTTTATTTGTTTTATTTGTTTTGTTTGGACAAAATGAACTGGTACAGATATATCATTTCATGGATAAGAGTTTTTATTTATTACAAGAGCAATAAATAAATAGTGTTAAACAAATAACAGTAATTGCTATATTTAGTTTTTATTAGAATATATCCCATAAAAATATATTCTATATATTTTTAACAAAAGGAATTTTTCTAAAAAATTTAAATAAAATCTTATTTACAATTTGTTTTTTCTAGTTTTTTGCCACAAAGTGATATACACAATAATAATATACTATATATATAATAATAATATACATATACTAATTTTCTGAAAGATATAGGACAAACATTTTATTGAAAATTAAATTTAAAGAGAAAAACTACAAAAAGAAAAGAAAGACGTGTAGCTTAATCTGCCCCTAAAAACTCTGCATTAATACAGATGAGATAAAAGTAGAATCTCGTATTATCAACATACGTGAAAAAGTTTTGGCTTTAACGATATGCGAAAGAGTTGCATAAATCATTTGTAACGGTCACATACGTGAAAAAGTTTTGGCTTTAACGATATGCAAAAGAGTCACATAAATTATTTGTAACGATCTCATACGTGAAAAAGTTTTGGCTTTAACGATATGCGAAAGAGTCGCATAAATCATTTTTAACGGTCCAAGACAAAGTTGACATATTCTTATTCAGAAATTATCAATCTTGTCAATTTTTTTTTTTTTTTTTTTCAATTTAACATAAATATAAAAATTTAAAACAAAACAGTTTAAAGGGATCCAAAAGTGCCAAGACAAGTTGTTTTCTTTTTAAAGAGAATGATAAAAAAATGTTTAAGCAGAATTTTTTTTTTATCATTCTTTTTGTAGAATTTTGATAAGAAATCTGAAAGTTCTTTTTTTTTTTAATCAAATTATAAAATTTTTTCAAATTATTATTATAGATTACTAAAGAATTTTTTTAGTTTTTTATTTTATATAAAAGTTTTTTTTCATCATAAATTACTGTAGAATTTCTTTAGTTGTTTTTTAAATTTCACAAAGCTCGCATTAAAAATATAAAATGTTTCAGATATTTTAAGCTCGTCTATTGCTCTAAATTGTTTTTTGTGTTATATTTATTATGTAATGTTTTTTGTAATAATTATTTGTTATGAAATGATTATTATCCTTATTAAGATTCTGTTAGAAAAATAATTTTGTATTATTTAACACTACCGCAAGCCGCTGAAAGCGGCTTTTGATTTTTTCAAATTTTAACCGCAAGCTGCTGGTAGTAGTTTTCGAGTATGCTTCACAATTTATCTTGTTTTGTACGTAAATTTTCTCTCTAGACACATATAATTTGTTTGCTCTAAGGTTAAATTAATTCTCTACATAATCTAAGGTTAATTAATTCTCAACATAATCTAAGGTTTAATTAATTCTCTACATAATCAAGAACAAATAAGAGTTATTGTTAAAAGTTATCACTTGACAAAGTTAAAAAATCTTGAGTAATCTTTGATTAAAAAAACTTCTTTAAATTTAGTTGTAAAATAAAGCAGTGTTAACACTGTAAAATTTAACTCATAGAAGTGTATAAGTATTTAGCTAAGTAATTAAAAGTATCTTTTTTTTTGTCTCGAAAAACATTCTTTTTATATATTACATGAGGGTTATTTTGGACTTAATGTTTTAATTACTATTTATAAAACAATGGTTTTAATCACTTTGCTTTTCTTATTGTTCAATGATGTGTGTTGGAGACATTTAATTAAAAAGTTCATTTGTTTAGCTTTTCTATTGATATATAGTTTGTTATGCTTATAAAGAGATTTACTATTCAAATTTTAATAAGTTGTCAATGTTATGCCTTCCAAATTTTATTCAAAAAAATGTGCAGTCACAGTGTAAAGATTTTTGTTAAAACGGCTGGTAGTGAAAGAGTTAACCTTATGAAAGTTTATTTAACAGCATTTATTTGCTAAACTTTTCATTGGGTACAAGTATTCTTGAAATTCTTATTTAATCATGCGAGAATATATTTAATGAAATTAATTCTGTAAAACATGTTTTGCTTATTTTATTTTATTTTTAAAGTTGAACAATTATTGGTTAAGATTGCAAAAAAGTGTATTATTATCAAGTAAATTTTAAAGTTGAAATCGTTTAATGAAAAACCTTTTAATGTCAATTTTGGTAGTTTTTGATTTGTAATTTTAAGAGACAGGTTAATATAAAATACTTGCCAAATACGATATAAATTGGGAAGTATTAAATACAATATTTTTTTTAACGCGCCCTGTGACACATTGACAATTTTAATTGCCATCTGTCTAGAATTATTGCCATAAAACATTAATTATTGCTTTAATTAATAAAAAGCTGTCTGTAAATTTGTTAAGTGTAAAATCTATAAATATTTTCTAACTAAAAATTTAAAAATTCAGCAAATATCTCTAATAAATGATGTTGTTTACCAAAATTCTTTATTAATTAAAAATTTAAGAATTTGTAAAGTGTCATTTCGATATAAGAACAAAAACAATGATAGTGATAAACGGCTTAGAAAAAAAGTTCACATTGTTAACAGAAAAAGAAAAAAGTTTCAGAATATATAATAAGGTCATCAACAACTTTTTTGAATATTTATTATATTTTAACATAAAAATCTTAAATCTATTTGTTACTCGCACGCTCTATAAAAAAACATTCTTTTGTTTCGCTTCTTATAAAATTCATAAGATTAATTCATAAGATAAAGTCATAAGATTGATAATTATTTAAAAAAAAAAAAAAAAAAAAAAAAAAAACTAATATTGATTCAAAAGAAAAAAATTCTACAATGATGTCATTTACTAAAACTCTATGGAATTAAATGTGCTTGAATAAGTTATTAATAATATTGAATAAAGTCTGTAGATTGCGGTGTATATTTTAAAGACATTGAGAGATGAACTAACATGGAGATGGCAATCTTCAAGTAAAACAACAAAGTTTGTTTTTGCTGTTACATATTTATTATTTTGTTTTAGTTAAAAAATTCTGTCCAAACATTTTTTTTACCATTCTCTTTAAAATAATATATATATATATATATATACAACTTGTTTCAGCACTTTGGGATCCTTTTAAGCAAAAAAGACTTTATATTATTGAAAGTCTTTTTTTATTGAAATTATTGAAAGTCTTTTTGACTTTAATGAAAGGGTTTTTAAAAAGCTTTTTTAAAAATTCTGTAGATTGTTATAAAGTATCTTTACATATGTTATGCATATAATATCTCTAAAACTTAAAAAGTGTTTTATTTTGTATTTTAAAAAAATCAAAAAAAAAATGCCGGCAGTGGTAGGACTCAAACCAAAGCTTTTTCGTTTAGGAGCTCTGCGAGCTAACCACTCGGCCATGTAGGCATGTTGATTAATGAAAATTTTTTAATTATATAATAAATAAAAGACTTTAAAAAACACAAATAAATGCTCAATTTACATATCAAATTTGAAGAGATGTTGCTGCAATGCAAATTTCAAGTGAAAGTAAAATTGTAAAACTTGATATATGTTTTAGTATGTTTTAACATTACATAATTTGAAGTTTACATAAGTTAAATATTTGCATACACCTTCGTACACCTTTCTTATAAAAAAAAGTGCTGCAACTCTTTCTCGCAATTACCTTGGTTGTAATGGCTGCCAAGAGTACAGTGTCAAACTTGCTCAAATAAGTGTTACTATTAAGTTGCTTAATATATGATAAAGAGTCTATCTATATATAGTTTATATTTTATTGAAGTAAAATACTTTTACTTCAACAAATTATTGAGTTATTAAACCATGATTATAACATAAAACTTATTATGAAATTGTTGCAAAGAGAAGAAAAGAATAAACTTAGATAATATGAAACATATGTTTTATGTAAAAAATTGAATAAATGAAACTAATATAAACGTATATTCTAAAAGCTGATATTTACTCAACTAAACAGAGTCTTAATAAAAATAATCACCTTGGCCAGATATTAATTATACAGAATAAAAGTTCCTCTATGAAACAGGTAAAGCAGAAAATTTCTGCTTTGAACTCCTTTTTTCTTTTAAAAAGCTGATATAAATGTAAACTTTTATTATATTCCTTCTTGCTCAGGATGAATAATGCTGGATTTTCATGACTCTAATTATGGGTTTTTGCTTCTGCCTTGTTTGTATTGTCCGTAAAATTTTTTTTTGTTATTTCCTAATAAGGGTATAGCTCTAAAATTTAATGCTAATGTATTCTGAATTCTGTAGTATCTTTCAGTGTGGTTTATTCTTCCAACACTTGTAAAATGTCAGAATATTAGTGTATTATTGCACATGGATCCTGTCCATGTTTTTGGCAAGTATTGAAGTGGCTACTTAAGGATCTCTTTGTTATTACTGGGTTAAAGGAATAATTGTTTATAAAAGAATAAAGTCATTGCATGGTTTAATGCTTAGGATGCTAAGTACTATCTATGTTTGAGTCAAATTTATTCTAACAATTTAAATAATGAGTATACTTAATAAGTCTTAAACCTAAGACTAATAATATCAAGTCTTTGCGGGGTAAATTATAAATGGCGATGATGTTTATCTGACAGGATAAACTTGGTATTGGTGCTGAGCCTCTTCAAAATGCTGGTAATAATAAACGCAATTCAGAGGAGAAGTTTATTACCACCACAACATAAATTATATTTACACAAAAGCAATAATGTTTTTTCTTATCTTATACCTCCTATGATTTTATATTTATTCATTTTAAATACTGATATCTATACATATGTATTTTTATTTTAAGTATGTTAAATATTTGTATTTACTGTAGGTTACTTAAGTGTCCTGTTTTGTTTTTATTACATTTCTATTACATGCGCAGTGTCTAAATTATTATTATTATTTTTTACTACACGCTTTACTATAGTGTCTTTGTTTTTGTTCTGAACATCTGTTCAATATATTTTTGTAATTATTTTATCCTTCCTTTCTTCCTAATTTTTTCCTTATTTCACTTGGGCTTGACAGCTCGGTCTAATACGATGCATATTTTTGCATTTTTTTTATTTATCACAATTTTTAAAATGTTTCTTTATTGATGAATGACAACACTCTTACTGAGTCCTCTACCTCTATATTAGCATCTTGCATGGAGATCATAATAACTGTAGTATCTGCTTAAGTTGCCTCTATTGTGCTTCCATTTGCTTACTCTGGATTTCATTCTCTACCTGTATAAGTCTTGTATTTTTCCCTGTATAAAACACTATTGTCGTATTTGGGCTGGTTCGAATACTCTCTCTATTAGACAAGGTCCTAAAATGCATTTTAAAAATAGTTGTACCTCCTCTAACTGCCAAGCTTCAGCCTCTGTTTGATTTTTGTATGGTTGCATTCTGTTTTTTGTGGTTGCTGCTCAAGCAAGAAATAATAACTTGTATTACTAAAACCCATTAAGATTTTTTATTCAGTCGTTTTCACTTTTTTATTCCTTTTTTCTGCAACTATCAATTATCTACTGTCTTATATTGAAAAACTTTTATTTATCAACTAAATTGTAAAATAAAGGTATGTTTCTCATCTAGGAATGAAATTCTAAAGTTTTAACAACATAAGATTTCTTATTTTATGCCATATTGTAAATTAAAATTTGAAAGTTTTAAATCTTTTAATGAATTTTTTTGTTTTATTAGACCTGCAACAAC
>NC_061160.1:56525764-56543264 GCF_022113875.1 Hydra vulgaris
TTTAAATTATAAAATCTTTTTCATGTCTTGAGAGTCTAGAGTCTTAAATAATTCAACTCTAGTTTAAGTCTTAAATAAGTCAACTGTATATAATCCTTTCAGTTAACTGCTGTTTCTATTTTAAGTTTTCAAAACAGCTGTTAACAGTTGTTTTTAAGGTTTTACATTATTTTCTGATTTTTACAAATAAAAAATGTTTTTACATTAATCTTATTTTATTATATAACTTATATGTGTAAATAGCTTTTAATAAGAACATTTTTCTTTTATTAAAACTTTGGAGAAAAAAAGACCTAGAAGCGATATAAATGCCTTTAATGCAAAAATTATTGCAATCAGAAATGTTTAACATCTGTTAATTCTAGTTTGATGCAAAGTAAAGCATCATTTAGTTTTTGTAGACTTTTTGTTTGTTTACTGATGTTCTTGAAAAGTTTGTATTCTGATTTAAGCCACTTGAAGTCTGATCTTCAAAAATGCAGCAATGGTTCTCCTTTATGAATTAGCATATTCAGTTCATCTTTTTGTGATTTTTAATTTTATTAATATTCTTTGACACAAGAACTACTTTGTTTACATCACTGACTCAAAAAAGACGGTAAGCTTGCTTTCTTGCATAAGTTAGTATGGCTTTTAATGGAATAAGTGCAGGGTTCTTGAGGCTTTGTAATAACATCATTTGCTAATCTAAGCAAGTTTTCAAATTTTCTATTAGCTTACTTATTTCACTTTTCAAAACAGAAGTTTATTGAGCATAAATTTTAATCTTTATTCAGCACTCACTGTCTTCATGAATTAAATTATCAACAGCTCATTTAATGGGCTCCATGGTCTTGACAAATACTTTTAGAGCAAAAAAATTAATTAGTCTTAATTAGTGGCTCTATCATATTTGGAAAAGAATTTCATCAAGTTTTTTTATATCTAGATGACCCTCTACCTAATGCTAAATTTGTGCCATACCTTGCTTAGAAATATGCCATTAAAGACTGGATTTCTTGTTGAATTTCTAGTTTTCTCAAATTCTCTAGATGTTTGTGACATTCCTTATCTTCCTGTTCTATTACATCATTGCTTATGATTTATATATCCATATTCAATGGTTAATCATTGGATATGGATATATCCAATGGTTTACCATATTATATATGTTTGGTTTTATTTTTTGTTTGCTTAATTTTTTTAGGAGTTATTTGAATATATTTTTATGCATGAAAATGATGCTCGAAATGTGAGTTTTTTTTAATTATTATTATTTTTTTGGTTGTGTTCCAGCATTTAGAAATATTTATTTTTTTATAACTCGGCAGGCACTTCAGCTTGCAGCTCTTGCTATTGTTGCTACTGAATACAAAGATTGGTGGTGGAAGGTGCAGCTTGCAAAATGCTATTATCGGTTAGAAGTTCTTTGTAAAGTAGACTGTTTATTTATTAAGATTTTAAGTTTACTATTTTCCTAAAGATTAGTAGCAACTTTTTTATTAAATGTATTATTAGGTTAGGTTTATACAGAGATGCTGAAAAACAGCTCATATCTTCACTTCGTGATGAGCAAATAGTTGATACTTATCTGTATCTTTGCAAAGTTTATGTGAAACTTGATCAGCCATTAACTGGTATTGAAATTTTAGTGAAGGTATTTTTCAAATTTATGCTTCGCTTGTAATATCTCACTAGCATCTTCAATCTACTATCAAATGATCGCCAGCAATAACTATCTTCCACCTACAACCAAATAATCACCTCCAAAAATCACCTATCACCTAATAGTCACATCCCATAACCATCTCCTACCTACTACCAAATAATCACTACCAAAAATCACCGCTCATCAAAAAATCACTACCTATAACCACCTTTCACCTACCAAATCTAATAAATTTTATATAATTTTATTTTATTGAAATTTGTTTTCATCAAAAATATTTTCAAACTTTAAGAGTTATATATTTAAATTTTTCATAGGGGCTTGAAAAATTTCCACAAGAAACTACTCTATTAGTAGGAATAGCCAGAATATATGAGGTAATCTTTTTATTTGTTGTTTTATTTAAGTGAGTGAGTATTTTATTAGGTGAGTGAACTATTTGGCTTAAGCTTCTTCCGAAAATCTTTTAGATATCAAAACATGATAGCTGTCATAATGACTATTAAACACTATTTAACACTCAAGTAATTTTAATAATTATCAAACACAATAATTGTTGTAATCATACAAGATATTTTATTAGTAACCAATCAAAGTTCTAGTCAGTTATTAATAGCAAATAATAAAATTTTTTTATCAAACATTTAATTTAATTCATGATTAATGTCAAGTATTTGTTTTTAGTAATGTTAACTATTTATTACTTGTTATTGTTATTAGCAACCTACCAGGGCACTCTTAATTATATAAAATTATAGGTAAGAAAATGTTAAACTAATAATATAATATGTATAAAAGTTCATGAAAAGTTTTTTTTATTATTAAAAGTTTTTCTAAGTATACAGTGATATTGTTCAATATATACACAATGATATATTGTTTACTAAAGTATACTATAATAAATTGTTGATATGGTAATGATATTGTTTACTGAGCACACAGTGATAAATTATTAAAATTGTATATATTGATCTATTGTTCACTAAGTACACAGTGATACATTGTTCACTAAGTACACAGTAATATATATTTGACTAAGTGTACAGTTAATGTGTAAGAAATGGTGTAAAAAATATATTAACGTAATAAAATACATAAAATATAAAATGGTATATAAAAATATATAATAATATTATATTTTTTAAGAAAATAATAATGCTATTATGTAAATGATATAAGTTTAATAATTTTTATGTAGGGAATGAATGATGTCATAAATTCTACAAAGTTTTACAAAGATGTACTTATTAGCGACAATACCAATGTTGAAGCAATTTCATGCATTGCAACAAATTACTTCTATTCTGATCAACCTGAAATTGCTTTAAAGTTTTTCAGGTTACATTATAAATATTTTGTGAGTGTGTGTGTTTATACATTTTCTTTATTTTTTTTCATTTGACTAATCTTGCCTGTTTTTAGTCGTGGCAGAGATAGCAGTGGAATTTAATTCTGATCTTTTTTTATTTTTTTATGGATGAAAATTTTATAATATTTTCATTGGATATTTTTCCTACATCAGAGAGAGGCATCTTTTCAAATTTTATAATTAATAAGGCTAGTATTAAGTTATTTTTATTGGAAATAATAAACAATAAAAACTTTTAATTTACTTGACTTGATTATTTATTTACTAGTTGAGAAAGAAACAGCATAACAACAGAGCTAATTGAGATGAATTCTCTTTTTATAGAAACACTACTAGTGCATTGAGTAGGTTTTTAGCCAGAATTTAAAGCTGTACTGCTGCTACATTGATAATTTTATAAGTTTATTGGTATTTCCAAATAGTTAAATTCTCAATACCTGATAACCATTAAATCATTAAATGTAAAATTGGAAAGGTGAAAAAAAAGTTGAATACAGTGAAATGTTGAATACAGTGAAAGGTGAATACAGTGGGAAAAAAACTAACTGAGCTATCCAGAAAACACTGCATGTATAAGATATATATGTAAAAAGCACACTGTTTGTTTTTAGATATAAAAATATTTGGTTGAACTTAAAAGTGACAATTTTTTTAAATTTCATACAACCTTTTTTTTGTTTTTGTAGACGCTTATTACAGATGGGAGTTTATAATTGTGAAATCTTTAACAATATTGGTTTGTGTTGCTTCTATGCTCAACAATATGATATGGCATTAAATTGTTTTGAAAGAGCACTTGCACTTTCTTCAGATGATAATATGGCCGATGTATGGTATAATATCAGCCACATAGCAATTGTAAGGTTTTAAAATTTTAAATTTATTTTATTTTAAACACAGTTTATCTTAATCAAGATTTTTAATGTAGGGTATCGGTGACATGAGGTTAGCATATCAATGTTTACGCCTATCATTATCAGTCAACAGCGATCATGCTGAAGCATTTAACAATCTTGGTGTTTTGGAGCTCAGGAGGAATAACTCTGAAGAGGTTAATCAATTTTAGCATTACTATACAAAAAAAATAGCAATACTATGCATAATTCTTTTTTTATTGTTTTATTAAATTGCTTTTTTTAAAAAAAATTAAAAGATAAATCTTCTTTTTAGTAAAGTCTTAAATAAGTTTCAAGTTCTTTTTATTAATATTACTAATTACTAAATACGAAATATTTTCAAATAATTAAGTATACATTTTTTTTTAATATATATGTTAGTTTACCTCTCCAATGCTGAGAAAGCCACTACAGTTAAGGAGGCTACATTAGTTGTGGTTACAACCCTCTCTCAACTCTATTATTCTGAAACATGAGCCTTAACAAACAAGGTCACTGTGCAGAGAAACAAGTTGAGCAGGGTACTACCTGGGATGAAGTGGGGATTGAATTTGAATTTTCTTGCTTATTAGGCGAGCTATCTACTACTACACCACTACCACATATTATTAGTAGCTGTAGTGTAGTGGTTAGAGTTCTGGCTTCAGAACTGAATATTCGTATTTCAAAGCCAGCTCTGGCCATATATGTGTGATTGCTAAAGAAGGAGGTATGAACTTCCTAATTAAATGCTATTTAAGGTTGCTCTGAGATAAGACTGTAGGAACTTCTCAGCGCCTAAATTAAAAAAAAAAAAAGTTTACTATATACTAAATATTTACAAATAAATATACATTTTATTTTTATTAATATTAAAAATTTACCATATACTATTTTTTTTTTGAATTTATTTCAAATTGTTTTATTATTAAAATATTAGTTTATTTTTTTTTTATAATCTTACTTATCGCAAAATTTACCAGACTTGCTTGCTTTTAATGACTTGCAAAAATCATAGTTTATTTTTTTTTTATAATCTTACTTAATGCAAAATTCACCAGACTTGCTTGCTTTTAATGACTTGCAAAAATTTCCTGTCTGCTGAAAAATGGCATCTGTTGTTCCAATTTTCAAAAACTCCAGAAAACACTCTGACCCCTTCAATTATAGATTAGTCTTTGATCAACAAGTTCCTCACTTCTCATCTTAAGTCAAATAACTTACTGTCAGGCAGTAAGTCAAATAACCTACTGTCAGTACGGTTTTCGATCCTCTTGCTCTATGGCTAACTACTATGATTGAAAGATTTTATCATGCATTAGATGGAGATAGAGAGGCTAGTAGTACTGTAGAATTTATGTTTAACATGGAAAATTTTTTTATAAAGACATATTATATACCATTGGAAAGATAATTTTATATCAATTTTTAAAATTTGGAAAAGAATGTTTTGCAGGATGCTCTTCCCCCCCTCCCCCCATTTACAGTGAATAACCCAATAAGAAAATACAAAATAATCTGACATCATATGTATTTTTTAAATTATATATAAATATATTTTAAATATTAAAATAATCTTTTATATCTCAAAAACATCAAGAAAATATCTTTCTTCCTCTTTAATGTCTTCTTCTGGAATGTTAATATTACCATTAGTGCATGTTACGCCATAGCACTCTTTAGAAGATGATGTACAATTTAATCAAGCTTTTTCACAAGTACAATTATTTCCACATGGACCTTTGCATCCACATCTGATAATGTTCAAAATATCTCGAGGACCTGCTTCTATACCTGTCATAATTGGTACATGCACTTGATTTTGTATTTCCCTAACTCAATGGATCTAAATCAACGTCACTCAAATTTCTCCGTACTTTAATTTGGTGATATACTCTGAGTCCATGAAAATATGCAGCTCTTGGTGATGGTGGTAATAGAGCAGGATCAATACTTGCACGATCAGATGCCACCATTTCATTATATTTATGTTTCCTGATCTGCTGTAGATTGAAACAAGGTGAATGAAGTGGCTCAAAAAAATGAATAGCTCCCTTGCCAATATCATCTGTAGAAATATTTTCCTTATATAATAAATCTGCAGTAGATTTCAATTCATTTGAATTTTTCAACTTCGTAAAAATTGTGGTTTTGCCGAAGTTATGGATTGCTGATGTTGTGTCACACCCAGTGAATACATGTGCAAATAATGGATAATTTAAAAAAGTCATCACTTGTTTTTATAATATTCTGAATTTTATAACATACTCTTTGATCTGTAGCCTTATTTTGTATCAATGTTTTTAAAAATATGTCTTGAGGTTGTGCTCCAGTATGTATATGATATACTAATAGGGATAAAATATCAGTGTCATCCAAATAAATTGTGACTGACTTAATATTGTCAATCTCAAGCGCTAGCTTAACAATACTTGTGTCTGATTCACTGGGACAACAAATAACTTTAAAACCATTGTTTTTTAACTTCAATGCTAAAAGCCTGACAAAATCATTTTTGTTTTTGTAGTTACTTAGGAAAATACTTCTTTCTGCTGGGCATCGGTTGAGATCATTGATTTTAACTGCTTGTGATATCTTACCAGATCGCTTTTGGTGGATACTTCTTTAGTGGATGACTGATAACCATCAAAAATGATTGTGTCAAGTTGAGAAAAATCAATGTATTTCTGAAAAATGTCACTAAATAACGCATTTTTTTTCCAATTGCAGCACCACAATAATATGACCCCATCAGCAATCCTAATTAATACAGGTTCTTTCACTGGTGATACATTATTGAGTATGAATGTTTTTAATGTTGACTTCTGTGCTGATCTCATGACACCTCCTTTAATTAAAAATGTTGGATACGGTCTCTGTAGAATATAGTCTCCAACTAGAAAAAATTATTAGACATGTTATATATCTTTGGAAAACTTATTTTTTCCTCCTTAAAATGAGTAATTGATACTTTTTTTTATATGGGGAAAAAAAGTTGTGATGTCACAAAGATTAGCAGAACAGCACAAAAACTAACATTTTTGCCCGAAAAATATCATTCTATTAAACAAGTAAATGTAATATAATTTTATATTTATTACTCCTAAATATTAGTAGTTGGTCTAATAAACTGAAAGCTAAATAAAAGCTAAAAGTATGATATAGGAGAGGAGGGGGAAATTTTTTTCGAAAAAAGGCGTGTGTATAAAAAAATTATAATGCAATACTGTTAAACATGGTATTCGGTAAAGGTGCTGAGATAATTTTAGAACATATTTACAAAGAAATTTTTCTTGGAAACTCTTAAAAATGCAACTAAGTGAATCAAAATTGAATTTAGGTAAAAACATCTAAGAAGTGATAGTCATCAGTTGGTTCATTTTCTTTGTTTACTTTTTCTACATTTGTACAGTATTTGATGTAGATTTGATGTTAAGGAATGTAACAGCTGAAAGAAACAAATTGATGCATTTCCAATCTCATCAGGCAATTTATCATCGTGGTAAAAAATATTTGCTGCATTGCACAAATCTTTGGTTTTAAGCTTTTTGAAAATTGTCTTTCCAAAATTATGAATTGCTGATGTTGTATCACAACCTGTAGATGCGTGCGCGAAAAGAATATTGTTAATAATATTTTTTGCTGTACTAAGTTTTTTCTAGAGACTGTTTCGTATGCTTTTATGTAAAGCTGCTGATCAAATGTTATGGATGGCATTGTAAGATTTACTTTTTTGGAGTGATCAATGATGAAGCAAAGTAGTGAATTTAGGGCTGTCAAATTAGTGGTGTGTAAATCAATCACAGGTAGTATGGCTATGGTAGATTTCTGTTTTACAATATTAATTGTTGCAGAACTCATATAACCAGACCATCTTGGACATGGATTTTTGAAAAGGTAGCCAATGTTCCATAGAAGATCAATAACACGAGCTTGAATTTTTTCCTAAAATTAAATAAAACAATTAGTTTTCAAACTTTGTAAAGGTAAATATTTTTTTAAACTGTATTATGCATGATAAACCTGAATGACTGGTTTGAATATTGTTTTTGTTAATGAAGGTATGTCAGGTATGTAGTACTGCTTAATCATCCCATTGTTTGACTTGATATTTGACCATAGTTCCTTTTTATCTCTTGGAAGTTAATTTCTTTTGAATGAAATATTTGTGAATTTTTCATTTGCAATTGCAATTGACCTAAGTCCATGGTGCATATTTTTTCCATCAACAGTAGCAATATTATGATCTGTGTTGCCAGCAACAAATTAAAAAAAGGAGGTTCTCTCTCCGAAGATGATCTCGTTGATAGTATCATGCTTTACAACATTCTGTTTGTAACAGATAACCTTAAAAAAATTACATAAACATCAGTATTGTTCGGATTCTGGGGATTCTGATAAAAATAAATAATACACATCTTTATTATTATACAAGTAAATACTATGATGATAAAAATAAATAATACACATCTAACTTTATTATACAAGTAAATACTATGATGAGCACTTTAATGAAATGAAACTTACCTAGCAGTATGTTCAGCCATTTTGATAAAAGACGGTTATCGACAATAAACGCTAAGTCCAAACTGCAATGGTATAATAGACCTGAGACGTATTCCAGAAAAAATAAAGCTTGTGATATTAAAACCTGTTTTAAAGGTGCTTAAACTAGCTCATTAATAAATGTTTTTAATAATTGAGGTACATTGGTTCCTTCAATGTTTAATAATTGAGGTACATGGCTTCCTTTAATGTTTAGGATGTTCTCTTTGAAAAAATATGGGTTGGAATTGTGGTGATAATTCTTTATGACATGATTCTTTATGACATTTTTCAAAAATTTTGCAGGTGTTAAAACAACACACTCTCATTCCTCGTTTACATTTATGTTTTTTTCTTGGTACCATTTTTCACATAAGGTGTCTCTAACACTGTCCAATAGAATTATATTGCTTCTGCCTTCTCTTTTGACAAAACATAAAGACTCACCGTACATTTCTTTTAATCTGATTTTGGTCATTTTTATTGAATAAACGTCATCATTGATTAACATCATTTTTGAATGAAATTCTGATGTGTACAACTCTATGTCTCTTTTTAACGATTCTTTTTTTTTTTTATTTGCATTCACTCCCAACAAGGCTGCAAGCAACCACTATAAAGTTAGGAGTTACTAGGAAAAAAAAAACAGAGTTATAGAGCAAGGAAACGGTTGACAGAAGACTTGAAAAGTTGAAGGTTGTATGAGTCAGGAAAACATGAAGATGGGAGAGAGTTCCAAAGGATTGAAGTGCGGGGAAAAAAACTAGATGAATAGAAGTTTTTAGAGCATGCAGGGACAGATACAGTAAACGAATACACATAGTACTGAATTATATCATTTTGTTACTGCAAATAGGATTTTGAATATTTTGTTAAAGGGTTCTCGATATCATGTATCATATGGTATCTATATCTGGCTCTATATGATACATGATATTTGCCTTCTGCTGCTACTTATATTTGTGCTGCTATCATTTTTCCAATGATCATTCACACTGATTAAATGTGCTTCTATAGTTTTAGCAAGTTGGTCTTCTCTATCGCGGTATATTTCGATGATGGAGAAATGCATGGCTGATTTTTTTGTACGTACTTCTTCAAAATTATTGCAATATTTTACTGTCATAGATACAATCACCGCCACAATAAATATGTTTATGCCACAATAATATGTTTTTTAAAATCAAGTAGTTTCATTTTGGCTCTAATAATACGCTCTGTCTCGATTTTCATTGATCTTTTTGAGAGCGATTTAAAAAAAAAAAATTCCTTCAGGATAAATGGATATAAGTGTTTGCCTATGTTCTTTTGTTTAGTTTGAGCTTATCAACTAAAGTATCTGAATTAAGCTTCACAGCATACTCTATGATAGCAGTCAGGGGATGTTTTTTCTTGCTATAATCAGAATACTTTGAACCTACATGATTCAAAGGATCATGTATTCTTACACCTCCACATTTAACACATATCGTTATTCCATTTGATATGTTAGTTTGATTTTCACCTTCCATTATTATTTTTTCTTTAAATAAAAAGACAGTCAACTACTCCAAATTGTTTTATTATATCTAATTCAATATTTAATTCGCAGCTTTTTAAATACATTGATAAATATAAGTATTTTTTATATTTTTTCCTAATAGCTACAATTTCAAAGAAAAATTCATTTTTTTAATAAAATGAATACTTTCAGAAATATTTAATTCCTTTTGTTCAGTCATTCAATAACATCATGGCTATTGAACTTTTTTTTTAATAATGAAGATATGATATCTAAGAACACTGTTTCATATTTATTAAATTTTTTTAATAAAATGAAAAAACCTACATTCACATTTTGATTTGCCATTTTTTTTGCTCAACTCCAAAAAAGTTACAAGATACACCATTAGGAAGCTGATAAAATTATCTTTCTAATTATATATATATATATGTCTCTAGAAAATTTTTTTCTATGTTTCACTATTTTTTGGCCAAATTCTACAGTACTATAGGACTAATTGCTCTTAATATATCTAAAGCTTTTGACAAAGTTTGACATGCTGGTCTTCTTCTTAAGCTTGCTTCATATGGTGTATCTGGAAAAGGTTTTGAGATTATTAAATTGTTTCTCTATAACTGCTTTATTAAAGTCCCAGCACTCTTTTTTAATTCCAGTAACTTCTAAGGTACCTTAAGGTTCTATCCTTGGTCCTATTTTGTTTCTTATCTACATTAATGATCTTCCCGACAATCTTAAATCTAAAGTAGCTCATTTTGCTGGTGATTGAACTTTATACTCCTGTCTTGACAAAAAGTCTTCTCATTTCCATCGCTAAGAACAGGCAGCCAATCTTGAATTCGATCTCACTTCTGTAACAGATTGGGGCTTGCAGTGGCTTGTGAATTCTAACTACAACGAAAGTTATTTACTACAAACAACTATTTCAATACTGTCGCCATTTTTATATTAAAGAATTGCAACACTCCCACTGAGTCCTCTTTTTGTTGTCTTCTTGGATTAATGTTTACTACTGATATTTCATGGAAACCTTTTATACAATCGATTGCTAAATTAGCATTTGCTAAGGTTGCTTTTTTTATTGTGCTTGCTATTGTCTTAGTCCTAATATTGTTCTCTACCTTGATAAATCTCTTAATCGTCCCTGTATGGAATACTGTTATAGCATTTGGGCTGGTTTTTCTAATGATGTTCTCTCTCTTCTAGACAAGTACTAAACTACGTTAAAAATTGTTGACATAGTTATACCTGCTCTATTTGCTAAGGTTGAGCCTCTTTCTCTTTTCTACAAATAATATCATGTTCACTGCTTAAATGAGCTATCGTCTTAGTTTCATTTACTAAAACTCATTCTCACTTTACTCGTCATTCATCAAAGTCTCATTCGTTTACTGTATCTATCCCTGCATGCTCAAAAAACTTTTATTCGTCTAGTTTTCAGTCTTCCGAATTAGGGTCGGCATTCGGCAATGGCGACGAAATTCGGCAATAGCGACCTAACAGGTTACCATTGCCGAATTTGCCAAAACGAGGTCGGTAAAATCTCGCCGACCTTGTTTCTATGTTTTATGGTAAGCTCTATGTGTAAAAATTTTTTCTGTCCTGATGCTGATCTCTAACAGTATGCGGTCGGCATTTTATTGCCGACCTCATTTTTCCTAATTCTGAGGGTTGAGTTTTTTTTCCTGCACTTCAACCCTTTGGAACTCTCTCCCATCTTTATGTTTTCCTGACTCATTCAGTCTGCAACTTTTCAAGTCTTCTGTCAACTGTTTCCTTACTCGATAACTCTATTCCTTTTTTTTTTCTAACAACTTCCAACTTAATAGTGGTTTCTTGCAGCCTTGTTGTGAGTGAATCTGAATTTAAAAAAAAAATTTAATTTCTTTTTAAATAAGAATTTTTATAAACATTATTTGTACTATATAAAAGTAGCTATAAATTTTGATTTGTTATTATAGAAACAATGTTTAATGATACCAACCATGTTTTGCTAAAGAACAATATTTTACCATAGCAAAAATATTTTACTATAAAGACATAATTTATTAAATCGAGTAAATTATACTTTTAGGCTCGATCTCATTTTCAGTCATCTATATCTTTTGGTGAACATATGTACGAACCACACTATAATCTATCATTTCTTTCAGAACAGGTAATGTTATAACTATTTTTTTTTTTATGGTTACAACTAGAAGTTTGACATGTTTTGACACCTTCAGAAAAAAATAAATGTTAATGTGTTTTTATTTAGTTTTTTACACCTTACTAGTTTTTATATATGAGTAATGACGTAGAGATGAGATAAAGATGACAAGGTTGGAGGAGTGATATATTTATAAAATCTTTCTTTGTTTTTTTAATATGTCATCATACATAAATAGTTACTTTATTTTTTTTTTCCAGTTTTTTGTTTCAGGTTACGACTCAATATATTTATAATTTATGTATGTATGTACAATATGTTTTGTTAAAATTAAATTTCTTTAATTATTTTACCTCTAAAGATTTTGATTTTTTCTTAAGTTTTTAACGTTTAGCAATTTTTTGAACAACTACATAAAATCAATGAATTACTTAAGTATTGCCAAACAATACTTAAGTAATTCATTGATTTTATTTTTTTTTCATAAAAAGAAAACTATTTCTCCACGACTCTGATGTCAAAAGCAAGTTCACTTTTTATTACTTTTATTAAATTTATTTATAATAAATTTTAATTTTTTCAGATTGGCGATACTCAAACTAGTTTTCAGGCTTTAAAACGATCTTTAGAGATCTTTCCTGATCATGCTGAAGGAAAAGATTTACTTAAACTTTTAAGAAAACAGTTGGCAGCAGTTTAATCAATATATGTTTAATCAAATAATAAATGAAAGTACTGTTCTCTTGCAAAAATTCGACATATTGTAAAACAAGTTAATAGCAAGTTTTGCTATCATGTAAAAAATTTATAAAAACATAGCAATATATCAAATATATTAAAACCTTATATATACACAAATACACACACGTACACAAACAAATTAAAATATAATAGTATATATTTAATAATCTATATTAATTTTAAATATATTGAAATATACATGTATATTGAGTACCGGATGATTTTATGATGACATTTTAACTATATTTATGAATTTTATAGAAAAAGTTTTTTTTTTTCAGAAAAACCGATTTTTTCCCACGCCGGCTCTAGCCCATAAGCAACATTGGTAAGAAAGGAGGCGTGAACTTCCTCGTTAAATGCTCCTTCGCCGTTCTCTTTTATAAGGACTTCTGGGAGCACCTTAATAACTACAAAGTAAAACAACAACAACAAAAAATTCAGCTTTGCAGTCTATAGATATGGTCAAATTAACATGAGCAAAAGTATAAAACATTCAAATATCGGAGTTAAAAAGTTTACATTCTAATGTACATTCAGTGTACTCCAAAACTAAAGCAACTTTTAAAAGCCATGTGTAAAACACACTAAAATACGGAAACAAGGTATATCAATTATATAACTAAAAATAGTAGGCAATAATTAGAAAATAAAAAATATATTTATGTAAAGAAAAATAAAAAGCAATCCAAAAAAGTAAAATTGTTTACTTCTAAAACTAATAATTAAAAAATTTAACATAAAACATTGCTAATACCGCTTGTCTATAAAATTTGTTACTTAAAGGCTCATCCGTTTTTCTACGGGAACGGAAAAAATAATCACGTGAGCATGCGTAATAAAGGTTTTTATTTGTCCGAAAGAAAACTGCGCATGCTAATGTGATTATTTTTCCCTTTCCCGTTGAAAAACGGATGAGTGGAAACTCACCTTTAAAATTATTTTAACATCAATAATCAATTGCATCATTTGTTTTTAAAAAATTTTACACAACAAAATAAGATTAATTCAATCGATTTATAGATTTTTTATTTATTTATTATCTGCCATGCCTGTTCAAGCTCGATTTACAACTGATCAGCATTACTAACTGTCTTTTTCAGTCGGATGACGTCGCCTAACTGCTTCCAAAGGTTTTCAATGGAGGTGAAGTCGAATGAGTTAGCTGGCCATTTCATTAAACTGATTTGGTCAGTAAACAAGATTTTAAACGTTTAGATGCATATTTAGGTTCATTGCCCTTCTGGAATTGCCAACATAAAAACATAATATCGTCAGCAAAAGGAATCGTTTGTTTTTCCAAAATATCTCAATATGCAAAACGGTCCAAAATGCCGTTGATTTGAAATAATGATCCTAAACACGAAATTTCGTTTTTGTGGAAATACACGAACCATCACCTTTACCACTACAATGTTTTTTTGTTTTTTATTTAAATAAAGTTTTACAATATAAGAATAAATAAAATACATATAGTAAGAGTTACTAATTTTGCTAACGTTACAATAAAGATGCGGATACTCGCAGATCATAAGATCTTGTCATCGAGAACCTCGAGATTTTAAATGAAAAATAATTGTTTAATAATACATATATAAATATTCACTCATAAATAGATATTTAATTATATATACACATGGAAACATACAAACATATAGATACAGATACTTACACATACATAAATACATATAAGTTAAGATGAAAGATTTCGTATATATAAATTACGATAAAAGATTTCTTAAGAGTGTTAATAAAAAACAAAACAAACTTAAAAATATATAAGAATGAATTGAGAAAAGAATTTTTTTCAATTTTCTTTTAAATAAGAAAAAGTTCCATTCTTGAGAAAAATCTAAAAGTTTTAAAATTAATTGTTTGTTACATAAAAATGCTAAATGAAATACAAAATTCACGAAAATCAGTTTTGAAAACTGGTTGAAGAATAAAATTTTCTATACGCAAATCCTAACTATTTTTAACTTTTATAGAATATAAATTGTGAAAAGAAATTGGAGATTTGCGAGTTTTACATTTTAACATAAAAGCAATAAACTAAAAATATTAGGTTGATATATATTAAAAATATTCATTTCATTTAAAAGAGGTTTTGCATTATAAAAACGATGCTTAAAATTAATAAGTTGTGAAACATGTTTTTGTTTGCGATAAAATTGTTCTAATTTAGTTTTGCTAACACTACCCCAAGCCGCATTAGCATAGTTTAGATGTCAATGAATAAAAGAGAGGTATAACTTAGTGTGTTTATTTAGCATGCTTCTTATTTTGAATAGCATTCCTATACTTTTGGAAATTTTAAAGAATATATCAATAAAAACCCCTCAAAAATATGTAGCCGTTACTCTTTTAATTTGCATGTCATCTATAAAAAGAGCAGGCAATTCACCTGGTAGAAAATGTTTTTTATAGTATAGGTGAAAAAGAGACCATTTTGTTTTTTAAATATTAAGAGAAAGCTTATTTAATTTAAACCATTCAGAAATTTTAATTAATTCTATTTTTATACTTTGAAATTGTGTCGTTATGTTACTATGAGATAAAAAAAAAATTCGTGTCGTCAGCAAACATAATTGTCATTAAATTCGATGCTTCATAAAGATCGTTTATGTAAATGAGAAATAGTAGAGTTCCTAGGACAGACCCTTGAGGAACTCTGCATGTTACATCTAACAATTTTGATGATACGTCATAGTGAACAAATTGCTTTCTATTGCTTAAATAACTTTTTAAAAGCTTCAAAACATTTTCAGAAATGCAATTATATTTAAGTTTTTTGTATATAATTTTATAATTAATCCGTATCGAAGGCTTTAGACAACTCAATAAAAATGTTCAAAGTAAATTTAGAATTTTCAAACGATCTAGTAATATTGTGTTATTTCGAGTATAGCGTATTCAGTGGAGTTTTTTTTTTAAACCCATATGGATTTTTGTAAAGGACATTATTTTGAGAAAGATGATTAAAATATTTATTATAAAGAATTCTCTCTATAATTTTTTAGAAAACAGAGAGAACAGATATTGAACGGTAATTATTAACATAAAGTAAACCTTTCCCTTTAAATATTAGTGAAACTTTAGCTATTTGTAAGTCATCAAGAAAAATTCCTTGTTGAATTGAACATTTAAATATTTTAAAAAGGATATTTTTTATGATATTATATGAATCAATTACAATGTCCTAAAATTGGTCCAACTGAAGTGAAGAATTCATTCTTTTTGATAGCTACCACTCTTGGATCTTAAATTATTTTATCTTCAATTTTAACAGCTTTAAGTAAGGAGCTAGCATTCAATTTCTTACTGGTTTTAATTTCACTTAACACTTGCCATGTTTGCTTCAAATTCTCTTTATACTTTTCTAGTATATTTATGTAGAATCTTTTTTTAAAATTTTTCCTTTTGCATTTCAAATTTTTTAGCGTAATTCTTATAAATTGTCTTATTGTTCTCGTTTTTTAATACTTTACAATTTTTGCTTAACTTTAGAACTTTTTCTAAGATCTTTTCAATGGTGACATGAAATCTTTATTTTTTTTTAGTATTTTATGTTTAGGAAAATTAATATCATAAATTTCAAAAAATGTTTTTTGAAAAAGAATTATGAAAAAAGAATGCTATATTAGCATTATTAGAACCATTAACAATCATTAGCAATATATGTGTTTCCAATCAAAAATTAATTGTTCCTTGAAAGCAAGTATAAAAATGTATAAATAAAGATTCTATATAAAAATGTTTAATGAAAGGTTTATTTAAATGTTGAATTTTTTGATGTCTGTGTTTAAGAAGAAAAAAACAGGAAAGTGATCAGAGTCGTCACTTTTAATAATATCTTTATTTAAAGATAAATTAAAAACATCAAATGTAAATATATTATCTAATATAGAGGCCGATGTTGATAATAATCTGGTAGGCTTATTTATTAAAGGTGTTGCTTCAATTTCAAAAATGTCATTGTAAAATTTTTTAATATTATTATTAGTGTCAATCTGGAAACACTATTAACATGTCACCATTATGTCAATCTGGAAATACTATTAAGTATATATCATGCCATTTTTGGCTCACATATATGATATGCTTGTCAAATATGGGAACAATCTCAACAGCAAGCAGTTTTAAGGATATCACATCTTCAAAACAAAGCTTTAAAAATAATACATTTTCAGAGTTACAAATTCAATCCTAATGTTAAACTATGTGACCTTTAACTATGTGACCTTGTTCAATTCTTGAATTGCCAGTTTGTCTGGAATCACCAACACAAAAACCTACCTCTTACCTTCAACAACTTCTTCCCAAAAAAAAGCAAATAACCGCTACTATCTTCTATCAATTGATAATCTGAACCTTGCAGTCTTAAAACATCGTTCTGTTACTTATGGATATAAGTCCGTAAAAAACCAAAGTATAAAATCTTGGAATAACCTTCCCTATGACCTAAAAGCTCTCCATTCAATCTATATTTTTAAGAGTAACCTATTCCATTCTTTCCTAATTAAATACAGTTGATAAATCCAAAGATATGTATTTGTGTTTAAGTGTTTGTGATACACACATGTGAATAAGTGGTGAGTGTATATGTATGTATGTGTATATGTATGCATGGATGTGTATGTCTCTATGTGTATTTGTATATATTTATACGTGT
>NC_061160.1:56548264-56615764 GCF_022113875.1 Hydra vulgaris
TTCAATATTATCATTTAATCCCAATTTAGTTTTTAAAATTTTTTTTATTTTACCTTCAGTTTCTTGCCACGTTTCAGTTTCCTTTTATTTTATTCCATTAATCTCAAATTATTTTGGAAACTTCTATCTTCAAGTTCAGCCAACTTAATTTAATTTTGTATCGTTCAGTTGATAAGCAGAAGACATTGCTGCTTTTTTTAGAAACAGCTTTTTCCGATCGTAAATTTTCATATTTGTTACTGACAAATTCAACACTTTTTCAAATCACTTACTTCATTTTTAAAATTTTTATTTTCTTCTTGCATAACTGATATCTTACATTAATTATAAAGCTTTATGCCATGAAGACCAAACACCAAAAATAGTCAAAGTGAATCATTTTAATTTGTTCTTTCGGAAGATTTTTTAGTAGCAGTCAATACATTGTTTTAAAATGTTTTGATTTTTTACAGAAACTTTGAAACTTAGAAATATGGAGATGTGGGACAAAAGAAATTCTCTACAGCCGTTCAGAGGTCCGAAATTATAATCCTACGCAGTCTAGAGTTGACTGATTGCTGTTTGAACTCCAACAAGTTCCATCAACAAAATCAGGGCTGAACTTCTGCGGAAGTGATGCAAAGTTAGTTAAAGTTAGTTATATGACAGCTTCTCGTTGTTTATCGTAAGAACTTGAAACTGAATTACACCTGCCTTGAAATCCAAGAGCGTAATATTTGGATTAAACGTTTGAGCTAATGGGGCAGGAACTACCATGAATGGACCAAAATATTTCAAGCTATCAGACAAACTCAAACCTCATATGGAAATTCATAACTACAATATTTTCATGTAGGATGGAGCAATTTTTCCAAAGTTGAAAACAAAATCCAACAGCCTACATTTGCATTGAAAGTTGCAAATGCAAGTTTCTGGCCCATGACAAAGTCATAGTCTTCGAAGGAAAATAGCTTTAAAATCAACCCGGTTGAAAATTTATGGGCGGAATCAGGGTTGGAAAAAATCACGATTTTTTAAAAAAAATCAAAAAAATCAGATTTTTTTGATTTAAATCAGATTTTTTTGATTTAAATAAAATATTTTTTGATTAACTTTTAATATAATTTAAAGTAATATTAAATTGGTTGACTGTGTTTTTTTTGTACATAATGCAGTGGTCAAACAAGTCAAAAGTATACTCAGGATTTTAAAATCATTTCTTTTAACCTTATACCTCCACAAAACTATCCACACTATGCGATTGTATAAAGATTTTCTGGATATTTATTATATTAAGTTTAGATAGTATTAAGTTTTTTCTTAAATATTGTTGTTATAATTTAATATTGACTGTTTGTCAAAATTTTTGTCAAAAAAATATTACTCTTAAATAGTTTAAAACTCTAGCTATATTTTTGCAGAAACAAAAATATTTAAAACATACTAAACAAAAACAAAAAAATATGTCTGTTATGAAATTTAGAAGGAAAGTCATACCCATTCCTGGAATTTGAATTTAGATTAGAGGTTTTAACAGAATTATCGTCTGTTCAGTGGTGGAGATCACACCGCGATAACATTGAAAGTAAAACATTAAATACAATTTTGCAATTGATGACTGCGGTAACTTCATCTGCAGGAGTTGAACGTGTGTTCTCCTCTTACGGCTTGGTACATTCAAAACTGAGAAATAGATTGGGTACAGAAAAAGCTGCTAAGCTTGTGTTTCTATTCAAGGCAATTAATCAGCAGAAAATTATTCAATTTGATGTTGATGATTAATTTTAATGCTGCACACAGGATAAAATTTTTTTAGTTTTAATTGATAATTATGTTTATTAATTTGTTTTGCGCACTGTAGCATTACCTGTTTTATTTATTTTTATTGTATACTTTGAGTCATTATTTCTATAAATACATAGTTCTGTTACATTTAATTATTTTTTTTTTTAAATATGACAAAAATAGTTTTTAAATAAATTTTTATTATTCAAAAATCAAACATAAAAGAAAAACTTGATTTAAATCATTAGTCATCCAAAAAAATCTTTTGATTTAAATCTTGATTTAAATCACTGATTTAAATCGATGTGATTTAAATCAGCCAACCCTGGACGGAATTGAAAAATAAAGTTTCGGAAAAGCAACCGCCAAGTGCTGCAGAGTTGGCTTGACTGGTAAAAGAAGTCTGGGTTAGGGAAATTTTGAAGAAGTATTGTCAAAGTGTAAAAGACAGTATGCCTAGGTGCATTGAGGCGATGATTAGGAAAAAGGAAGGACATACAAAATCTTAATTGGACGATAGACTACTAATCACAGACTGTAAAAATACTGCATAGGGACATATTTTCCGTGTTTTATATGACAGTTTTATTTTGAATGAAACTTTCATCATTACACTTAAACAATTAATTTCATTGAAAGTAATTGTTTAAGTGTAAACAATTACTTTCAATGAAAGTAATTGTTTAAGTTTTAACAAAGTTAAAAACAAAGTTTAAGTTTTAAAAAACATTCTAACAAAGCTGCAAGCAACCACTAATTAGAGTTGGAAGTTACTGGAAGAAAAAAGATGAAGTTTATAGAGCAAGGTAAAGATTGACAGATGACTTAAAAGATTTTAAATTATATGAATCAGGAAAGCAAGATAAAGGTAATACAAAGTGTATTTTCAAAACTACTTTAACTTTTTATGTTAAACAACTTTTGCGTGTTCTCGGGACCGGGAATTTAACCAAAGCGTATCAAGAAAACAAGACTCGTGTATTTTACGGTACCGGGAAACCTATAAACAAAATATCTTTAAAAACCTTTAGAAAAGTCGAGAAATATTTTATAAAATGAGCATTGATGGGTCTTTTGTGCATCTTGAAGATAAAAAAATATCTTCTCTAAAAGCACTAATTAATTGTGTTTACACAAGTTGTTATTGGTATGTTTTTTTTTTTTAAATTTTAGATTTAAATATTTGTTTTATATTTATATATATATACAATTATAACCGGTAGATTCATTAGGCTATTCCAATAAAATATGTATTTTTTCTTTCTACTATTTTTCTTTCTTTTTTTAGTAAATAATTTTATTTCTCAAACACAGTTTAATTATTTTAACTCTAACAATTTTAGCTAATAAATTTATCAAAATCATTCAATGTATTTTTATGTAGTCTTTAGTAATGTATATTTATTTGTAAAAATCTTCTTTTTTAGTGTAAGAAGTCGCGCTACTAGGTTATTTTCAAATACTATAAACTAATTTACATTAAGCATGTGCTTTAAATGATATCAGATTATGAAATTTTTTCATCTTATGACATTAAACTAAAATAATCTTTTCATTTTCAAATGAACACATTGAATTAGATAAGTGACATAAAATTTTAAACTGAAATACAAAAATTTAACATTTTTATAAAAAGTTATGGTATTTTAAATACAAAATTTTTGAAATATGGATTTGTTGAAGAAAGTTTGGAGCTACTGCAGTCCCCCCCCCCTCTCTCCTTTTTTTTAATTATTGATTATGAGAATTTTATGCTGATTAAACCAAAGTTTACATTTAGAAATCGATTGTTTAGAAAACCTTAATTATGCAATTTTTTTTTTAAGTAAGTTTATTTGAGCAAAGAAATGCTTGTTTTTAAAACATTTACCCAGCTATTCCACAAAGCCAAAATACCTAGATAAATGTTTTAAAAACAAGAATTTTTATTATTTGAAAATTAAATTTTGTAATTTTTCATTTATTTTAGTTCTGCAAAAGGATTTTTACTATGCTGATCATATTTAACAAACACAAAACTATTGCATGATTTTAGAATAATTAGAAGGAGCAAT
Source organism: Hydra vulgaris (assembly GCF_022113875.1). Taxonomy (NCBI): domain Eukaryota; kingdom Metazoa; phylum Cnidaria; class Hydrozoa; order Anthoathecata; family Hydridae; genus Hydra; species Hydra vulgaris. The sequence continues at coordinate 56,552,083 of NC_061160.1, forward strand.
GATATACTTTTAATTCATTTAGACAAGTTTTATTTTTTTGTATAATATACTTCTGGAAAAAAATATTTGGGTGTTTATTATTAATAAGAACACCCTCAAACTGATTTTATAAAAACAATCTTATATATATTCTGTCATTTAACCCTTAGTTCAATAATAATAAATAATTGTTATTTAACCAAAAAAATCAACTTTACAAAGGGAAGATAGAGCCCAATTAAGGTAAGGGAAGATAGAACCCCTTTTTGAATGGAGATAAAACCCAATTATTCTAACGTCATGTTATATTAATGGATTATATAATAATATTTAAAGTGATCCCCGAGTACCAAGACAAGTTATATTTGTATCATAAATAATCCATAATAAAACAAATTATTTATCGAGATAGAAGCAAAAAACTTTATAATTTTCAACGCTTTTTTTTTCCTCCAAGGTAAGTTTTTGCTTTTTGCTTTTTTTTTTTTTTTTTAAAAAAAAACTGGTCTATTGACTGCAATTTTTTAGTTAAATGACGTCAATACAGAAAAATTCTTCAACTCAAGTTATAAATGTTATGTTTGGGTTTTCACTTTTGCAATAAATTTTTATAAAAAAGAATGCCTTTGCATATAATCTTTTACACAATACAAAGTTTTATGATTGAATAAAAATAACATGATCACAAGCCTTCTCGGGAAATGTGTGCGGTTGTATGCCTTGTTCATCCTCGCTTAAAAGTTGTTACAAATATCAAGATTTTTTAAATGAACTAGAAAAATTTAATAATTAAAAAAAAAATTTTTTTATAAAGTTATTATACAACTTTTGTTAATAAGAAAATAAATTGCTGTTTATTTGTAAAATATATTATTTGATTAATAAATTTTGTAATGATGTGAGAAATTAAATAACATGGTTTCTTTTATAAATGCATTTACCACATTTGATGGGTGTCTGGAATTGTTTCTTTTATATTGCCTAATTTCCAGCGTTAATATAAATTTCAAGTCATAATGAGAATAACGATTGCAATGTTTGAAAAAATGTATTTAAAAACTTAAAAAAAAGTTGAAACAAAGTGAAAATAACCAATTATTTTATATTTAAATATTAGTATTAATGACTTTTTAATTTTTTGCATGAAAAACTTGTTAAAATTAAAAGTATTTCCTTATTATACGGACTGAAAACTTATACTGAATAAAAAAGTAGCAAAAAAGTTGAATATAAAAAATTGTTTTTATTTTTGTTATATTCTTATCTTCTTTTTTCCTCTACTTGTATCAATTTTAGTAGTGAAAAATAAAAAACGCCCTACAAAAACAAAAAAGAAAACAAAACAAAAACAGTAAAATATATAGGCATATTACTTTTTTGACAAAATTTTACTTTTTTTTAATGTTCAATTTTTTTAATTTCTTTTTATTTAGGTTTTCTATTTCGTATAGTCTTTGTTTCCTTTCTTCTATTTTATTCTCTCTAGTCTCTTATAGCTTTATTTTGCCGCAAATTCTTAAAAGACTATATGAAAATGTAGTCAAGTTGCAATCAATAATTAAATGCTTTAAAAATCTAACTTATATTTATTTTACGTTAAAACAAAACTAATATTATTACTATAAATACAAGATATGTAAATTTAAAAATTATTCTGATAATTAAATTTTAATTATTCTCATAATTAAATCTTAAATCTGAACTTTTTTTTTTTTGTTGTTGTTGAATTAGTATGAAATAGTAAAAATACATTTGGTTTCACAGTAAATGAAATTGAAATATTTAAATAGAAATAAAATGAAACAAAAGTGGTAATCTTTGTTTAATTACAATTTTGTTTTGTCAAAATTCTCTGGTTAAACTAAATTTATTAATGCAGGACAAACATTTTCTTATAAAGAGGGAAAACCCAATATAGTTGTGTAAATCATTTAAAAAACTAAACTTTATTATTTAAACCAGATATTTTTACAATGGAAAAAACTAGGCTGATTGGAGTTAATATTAACCTCGCAACCGGAAGTATAATGGCTAAACAACAAATTTTTTTTTAATATTGTGAAGCCGTGAACCTTAGTCATATGCAGACAAATAGGAACAATGTTTTTATATATGTAAACATACGTAGATATATTAAAATGTATATTAAAGATGGCTTACTTATAAGAATATATATATTTAAGTATAGTACAGTGTTTTATTAACGACACAACAATGGCGCTACGAGTAGGATCCGATTTGACTTTAGATGACCCAGGCAATGCAGAAGCATGGATTAGATGCTTTTCAGCTTCCGCACGTTCAAAGAAATTAAAAGATGAGATAAATGGTAGCTACGAGATAACAGATTTATTTATGGCAAAAGCAGGGATTGAAGCAGTTAAAAAGATTTCTCTTATGGTATATCCAGAAGAATTAGAAAATATGATGTTCGATGATATTAAAACTGTTGTTATGTCCCATTTGAGACCTCAAAAACGACTAATTATTGCTGAAAGAGTTCGATTTTTAGCATTAAAACAGCAAAACAATGAAAACATTGTATCATATGCACAAAGATTACGCGAAGCTTCACGCTTTCGAAAAATTGGGAAGAGATGGCCAAAGTGCGGAAGATGATTTGATTCAAATGAGATTGATTGATGGTCTCCAATTTTCTGATCAGAGAGTTAAAGCTCTAGAAATGATACAGAGTGGAGAATCGCCTAAACTAAGAGCATGTATTGATTTTATCAGGCAACTGGAGCAAATATCCTGTTTTAGTATACAAAACAACATCGAAAACAGCATAGACCTTCCTTCAGTTCATTACATTGATAAAAATAAAGAAAGAATGATTAAATGCAAGTATTGTGGCCTTCAACACCCACCTAGGAAATGCCCAGCATTTGGGAAGAGTTGTAAAAAATGTGGGAAGCTGAACCACTTTAAAAACGTATGCAAAGCAAACATTAAATATGAAAAAATAGTAGAGGAAATAGAGAACCATGATGCTAGTGTGTATTCCATTAACATGAATGATACAAACTCAGAGATTAGTGTAAAAATTAATGACTACAATATAAAAATGCAAGTTGATATCGGAAGTCAAGTCACAATTATTCCAAAAAATTTTTGGGAACTAATGTCTAAACCGAAATTACAAAAATGCTACCTTCGCCTGAAACAGTTTGATGGCACAGTTATAAAAGTCCTAGGTGAATTTGAGGCAACTTTGGAAACCGAATCAAAAATGAATATCGTACGAATTATTGTTGCAGACTGTTCAAAAAATCATGGTCTTATTGGTATGGATGTATTAAATATCAACGCCACAAAATTAGTTAATAGTATAGAACCTCTTGTTCATGGGCATTTAATTAATTACAAAGCAAATATTCTGTTAAAAAACGGCATACAACCAACTTATTTTGAATCTCGACCTCTTCCTATTTACATAAGACCACTAGTGGTAGATAAACTTAATGGAATGATACAGCAAGGGTTGCTTCAAAGGGTTCCTCCTGGTGGAAGCAGATGGGCTTCACCGCTTGTGGTTGTTAGAAAAACAGACGGAGATTTACACATTTGTGCAGATTACAAAATAGGTGTTAACCAAAAAATATGCTCAGACTCATATCCCATCCCAAACATTGAGACCGTATTTCATAAAATGGCAGGGATGAAATATTTTGCTAAAATTGATCTCAAGGGAGCTTATCATCAAATTGAGATGGTCAAAGAGGCACAAGAAATAACAACAGTTAATACCCCTATTGGATTATTAAGATGGACCTGTTTACCTTTCGGAATAAAGACTGCAAGTGCGATGTTTCAAAGAGCGATAGAATCTTTTGTTGGCGATATTATTCCCAATATGATTATATTTCAAGACGATATATGTGTCAGTGCTAAAAATGCTGAAGAACTCAAATCGAATTTAAATAAAATATTGAGCAAAATGAAGGAATCGGGAATGAGCATAAACAAACGAAAGTCAGTGAATGAAACAAAAAGTCTTTCATTTTTAGGATATGAACTGTCAGAAAAAGGAGTTACACCAGATCGTAATTTAGTCAGCAAAATACTTGGAATAAGTCCTCCTAATAATAAAAAGGAACTCGAGTCATTTATAGGATTAATAAACTTTTATGGTCGACACATTGATAAATATGCTGAAAAAATTTTCCCTTTAAACAATTTAAGAAAGAAAGGAGTTACATTCGAATGGAGGAAAGAGCATCAACAGGCATTTGAATTGCTAAAAAGAAACCTTTGTGAAGAACCCGTAGTAAAGGTTTATGACATCAACCAAGATCTAGAGTTAACAACAGATGCTAGTGAGAAAGCTATATCTGGAATACTTTCACAGAATGGCCATCCAGTATTGTATCTCTCACGAACTTTATCAGACGCTGAGACAAGATATTCTAATATTGAGAGAGAAGCTTTAGCTATTGTATGGTCTGCTCACAGAGCTAGGCATTTTCTGTTGGGTAGAAAATTCAAATTAATATCAGATCACAGGCCATTAGAATTTATATTTGATAGTAACAAAGAATTGCCCAAAGTCACATCCGCTAGAATTTTAAGATGGGCCATACAAATGATGGCATTTGACTACGAAATAAGCTACAAGAAGGGAGAAAACATTCCTCATGCTGACGCATTATCGAGATCTTTCTACCACAAGATGAAGAGAAAGAGCAAGAAACATTTATACACTTAGTCGAGTCAGATATAGTGAACCTTGAGCAAATAATAAAAGAAACAGAAAATGATAGGGTATTGATGGATATCAAAACCAGAATTAGGAAGAATAATTGGAGCAGATGCTAGGTAACAGAAAGACCCTATAAATCTATTTGGAATAAACTGACTATCGAAAAAGGAATTGTGTGTAATGGTGACCTCATTGTACCTCCTAAGACAATGAGAAAGATCTTCATCAAATAGATCCATGATGATATACATTGTGGCATAATGCAAACGCGATGTAGATTAAAATTAGAAGCCTGGTGGCCTGGCTACTGTTAAGATGTTGAAGAATACGTGAAAAACTGTGAAAAATGTGCCGAAATAAAAGATAAAAAGAAGGAAAGGACATTACATACATGGCCAAGTGAAAATAAACCTTGGTGTAGAGTACATATGGATCATGCACATGTACAGGGTATCGGACTGTTTTTGATTTTAGTAGATTTTTTTTCTGGATGGCCGGAAGTTATTAAGGTAAATAACTGTGAAGCGACCACTGTAAAGGCAGTACTACAAAGTGTTTTTTTCAAGAAATGGAGTTCCAGAGGTTTTAGTATCCGACAATGCTGCGGAATTTCATGATACCACCTTACACCAGTGGCTAAAGAAAATAGGTTGCGTACCTTATGAGACTCCACCTTACCATCCTCAATCTAACGGAGCAGCTGAAAGAATGGTAGAGACAGTTAAGATGGGTTTAAGAGCTTATTCACCGGACAAAGGCTTATTATGTGGATATTTACGCAGAATGCTTTTAAGTTACAGAACAATACCTCATACAGGAAGATCAAGGAGTCCTTCCGAGATAATGGGAAGGCAGTTGAGATCCCCTCTCACCATGAGTTTCGAAAGAGGAACACCTTTATGGTACCGCCGAAGACCAGATTCCAAACCTGAACCTGCCTCATTCATCTCTCAGGCAGGTCTAAACACTGCGATCATATTAAGGAATAACTCTTCGGGTATGTTAGCACACTGTGACTAAATAAACAAACGCCTAAATGAGTCTAGTATACTTATGAATAATGAAGACAGTATGCGGTTTGATCATATCAATAATGAGAAAATCGATCCATGCAATAGTGATAAATCTGATATGTCCGAACTACGTGTTACTAAAGAAGAACCTAACCAGAATCGAAGAAGTACACGGTCGATAAGGGGGCAAAAGCCAATACGTTTCAGGGATGTGAAGCCGTGAACCTTAGTCATATGCGGACAAATAGGAACAATGTTTTTATATATAAAATCATGCGTGGATATATTAAAATGTATATTAAAGATGGCCTTCTTATAAGAAAATATATATTTAAGTATAGTACAGTGTTTTATTAAGGACACAACAAATATCTCAATAAATAAATTGTTTTGGTAATTTTAATAAACTCAAAACTTATTTTCTTATGTTTATTTACAAAATAAACATAATTTGGCAATTGGGAATCCCTTTATAAAATAGTTAAAAAGAATAACTTTAAACAATGAAATTCAAACAATTCTTTTTTTAGAACTTAAATATTTGAATCAAAAAATAATAATATAACAATAGTCTTTAAAAAAAATAAATAATGTTATACAACAATAACAAATGAGAATTTTCTTAATTAGAGTTTTCAATATTCCACTGTGTCTATCTTCATAAAAGTTTCCATTTTTAGCACCTTCTAGAGTAGAAGCATTCTTTAAGATGTTACAATTAACAGATGTGTTAGGAATAGAATGCATTTTAAATAATTTTACAGTATTAAGCTGAACCCTGGTATCCGAGTTTCGAGTCATTAATGAAATGAAGCATAAAAATTGTTGGTTAATGAAAGTTAAAAAACTGACAGGTAATTCCACTTCCAATCACCTAGTCCAATGAACCTATGATTTCTGTTTATAAAAAAAGTAATGCAAAATGCAAAATTTTTAAAGGTATTTAAGTTATTTTGATTGCAATATTTCACAATATTTTCCCTATTTTACTTGTACTTCTTTCATTTAAGCTTTTTATAAACATGCAAGCCTTCCCGGAAAGTGCGTATATTATAGAAATACTTTATAATTTGCGCTAAAAACACAATTTTTAAATTTGTTTTTCAAATGTCTTAACTAAGTTTTACTGTTTTTATCAATGCACAGGATTTACACAGTGCAGAATTGCACAATGCACAGGAAAGTGAGCAAACTAATTGCTATTTATTTGCAGGCCTTGTTTTAAATAAAAAAGTGCTTAATGCATTAGCTTAACGCGATTTTGACGTCATAAAATTATCTTTATCTTTTTTTATAGACGTTAAGTGTTTTAACTACCGCAATAAATAAATAACCGCAAACTAGTTCAATTTAACAATTAACTCAAATATAAACTATAAACGTTTTAAATATAAATTTATTATGAAAATTTTGTAATGTTTTAAATTGTTATTTTATTATTAATTTTAGTTCAATATTATTTAGTAAAATATATATATATATATATATATATATATATATATATATATATATATATATATATATATATATATATTAATTATTTCTGAAATTTGTTTTTGAATAATTGTTTTTAATCGTTATTGAATAAAAAATAATAATGATTTTTTTTATTTTTAAAAATTTCTAGAGTAAACAAAAAATATTAACATTGATAAACGCAAACCCATGTTAATTATTTAAACAACGATTTTGTTTTGACTAGCAAAGAAAAATTTAAGTTTTTAAATATTTTTAAAATTTTTAAAAGCGTTTTAAACTTGCGTTTTATAAAAATATAAAAAAGTTTTGCCTGCTTTGTGCATATTTTTGATTCGTAGTTTAGAACGCGTTCGCTTGGAATTTAATTCATAAAGTTTTTATGTTATTGTAAAAATATTTAACTTTTTAAACAAATCACAAAGAAACAGAGCTATAGAGAAAAATCGTTTTCAACGATTAAATCTTTTTTTTTTTTAATTTTAGGAAATTAAAAAAAAAAGTTAAATTAAATATAAAAGTCTTAACTATGCTAACTCTTTTGTTAATTATTCTTAAAACAAAAATACAAATACTTCTACGCCAAACTTTAATCGTGCAAACTTAAAAAAATACTCAACTGAAATAATTTAAGTATATTTAATAATTTGAATCGTATCTGTTTATAATAAACGTTCATAAAAATTTGTTTATTAAAAATTAAGTTCCTTAACTTATAAACAAACTCAAAAGTATTTTCATTCTACGTATAATTACAAAACTCTTTTTTTTTTTCGTTTGTATGCAATTCAACTTAATAAAATAAAAAAAAGAATAAATATGAGGTAATCTTTGTTAAGAATAAATTTAATTTATTTATTGAACTATATTTTTATTTTTAATTATATATCAACTTAATTAAAATATAGTAACATGTTAAAATATTTTAACATGACTTGTATTATTTATAAACCATTGGGCAGTTGCCCTTACGGCACTATTGTTTTTGGATAATATTTTATTTTGATGAAGATCACATAACTTACATTTGATTTTAATAACGTAAGTCTTCTCTTTTTCTGTGATCATCGCATCGGCAAAGCATCGGCTAAGTCCCAAGATTTAAAAGTTTTTAAAGTAAATCTTTTGTCCTTCAAAATACAATCCATATTCGAACTTTAAAGAATTTAGAGATAATAGAAATATACAAGGTTTTTATATACTAGTTTGTTTTGTTTTATAAAGAAAAATACATATTCATTAGTAAAAAATGGAGACTGTCATTGAACTAAAACGTGCCTTAGTATTTATTTAACGGAACCTGTAATGTGCGCGTGCATAATAAAACCTCCGTTATATAAATATATTCAACGTAATATTAGTGTCATCAGCGGATGTTGTAGTCTACTCTTTTTTTACCTTATATTATAACTTGATTTATGACAAAAAAAACTTATTGAATCGCACGCAGAAGAATTTTAACAAATTGCCTTCATTCAAATATTGCGAGTAACAGGTAATTTTTTTTTCTGTGCCGACCCCCTCCCCCCGCATAACTTAAATTATATACTAATAAACTAATAAGAAAAGCTATATACTATTAAACTAACTATAAGCTATATACTATTAAACTAATAAGAAAAGCAAAGACATTTTTTTTAACATCTCGAAAAAATGTCTTGATATTTTTGTTATCATGATAACAAAAATATTAAGACATTTTTTGAGATTTTATTAAAAAAAAATGTCAATTTAATTACAAATTTTTTTGCAAATGTTTTTTATTATAAGTTCAGTAAAAAATTCATAAAAAATCTATATTACAAAAAACTTTTATATTCTGTATTAATAAATATGGAATATAGATTTTTTAAAAGTTTTTTACTAAAAACTTTAAAAAATTACTACTTTTTATTAAAAACATTGCAAAAAATTTGTAGTTAAGGATTGACAAACAATTTTTCATGTTGCTAAATATTTGGATAAAAAGTTTAGCGTCAAATTAATTGCTATAAAAAGGAAAGATATATCGCAATGAAAAGTTACAATAATTATTAGTAAGTAAATTCTTTTTTTTAATAAATACCTTTACATAACGTTGTTTAAAAGTTAATGTGGTTTTTTTGAAAATTAATTACTTCTTTTATGTTACCGCTAATTTAAAAGTTAAAAAATGATAAAAAGTAGCTTAACCAAAACAGCTCTACGCGTACGTAAAAAGCGCTTAAGTCGTACGTAAATCGCTCTAGGCGTAACGCTTTAAAACAAGGCCTGTATTTGTAAAAAAAAAATTTTTTCTAACAAGTTTTTCATGTAAAAAAATGATGACGCTCCAAAATCTTGTGGGCTAGTGCATTGTTAATTTACTGAACTTTTTTAATGAAATTTTTAGGAGCCTATTTAAAACATTTTTTAAATACATTTTTTTAAACAGAGCAATCATTATGTTTATTATCTCTAGTATTTGTATTAAGGTTGGAAATTGGGCAATATAAAAGAATTTCAGACATGCATCAAATGCCATAAATATGTTTAATAAAGAAACTATGTTATTCTTTTATTTAATTTATTCTGTCATTACAAAATTTATTAATCAAATAATATTTTTTACAAATAAATAAAAGTTCATTTTCTTATTTTCTTATTATGTAAGTATTGAGAAAAAACGTTAAATGTAGCTAAAACATTTTTAAAAGTGAAAAGTCACAATAACAAATAAAAGAATAAACACAATAAATGAATAAAAGAAAAATAATTAACAAAATTTCTTATAAATCTAGCGTATATAGCAAATAAGTTTCTTCATTATCTGCACTGATAAACATCTTGAATAAATTGCATATCAAAACTTTCAATTGTTGTTAAGTCATTATAAAATGTTTTTTTCAATAATGACTCTAATAAAATTGTTGTTAAGTTATTATAAAATGTTTTTTTCAATAATGACTCTAATAAAATTGTTGTTAAGTCATTATAAAATGTTTTTTTCAATAATGACTCTAATAAAATTGTTGTTAAGTCATTATAAAATGTTTTTTTTAATAATGACTCTATAAAATTGTTGTTAAGTCATTATAAAATGTTTTTTTCAATAATGACTCTATGAAATTGTTCTTAAGTCATTATAAAATGTTTTTTTCAATAATGACTCTAATATAATTGTTGTTAAGTCATTATAAAAAGTAATGTTTTTTTAATAATAAAAAAAATACAAAAGTTGTATTAAAGTTTTTTTAAAAGAAAAAAAATTATTCAATTTTTTTAATTAAGTTTTCTAGTTTATTTAATTTAACTTGAAATTTTGTTACAATTTTGTTTCCTTTTTTTAGCATTGTTTATTTTTTAGTTAAGTTTTATGGCATGAATTATTGAAACACTTTATAAGTTAAAAGATGCGAACTGCCATGGTCAGTTTGTCTAAAAAAATTACTATAAAAGTGGGCAAACAAGGTGTGCAACTTCACGCGCTTCCCAGGCAGACTTGAACATAGTTTCTTTAATGTTTATGTTAGGTATTAAGTAGTAATCTCTTTGAAGCCAGTTAAAATATATTGAGGAACCTTTTGGGCGGAAGACCTTAACTTCAGCATCAACTACTTCCAGATTGATTTCAATCAAGATGCCGATCCTCCATTTATCATCATAGACTAATGCTACTAAACCTCCTAAAGTGTCAGCATAAATTTAAAATTTAACTTGTTTCTTTTCAAGAATTTGGATTATTGTGTAGCTGGAATACTGTTGCCATATCTGGGGTGGATCTTCTAATGATGCCCTTTCTCTTTTAGACAAGGTGCAAAAACGCATTGTAAACATAGTTGGACCTGCTCTTGCAGCCAACCTTCAACCTCTGTCACATCGTCATAATGTTGCTTCTCTTTCTCGTTTCTACAAATACTATAACGAGCACTGCTCTAAAGAGCTAGCTCTCTTGTGCCATCTACTAAAATTCATTCTCGTGTTACTCGTCATTCAATTAAGTCTCATCCTTTTTCTGTTACTGTTCCTAAGTGCTCTAAATAGTCTTATTCGTCTAGTTTTTTTCCTCGAACATCAGTTCTTTGGAATTCGCTTTCTTCATCTTGCTTTCCTGATTCATATAATTTGCAATCTTTTAAGTTGTCTGTCAATCGTTATCTTGCTCTACAATCTTCATCTTTTCTCTTCCAGTAACTTTCAACACTAATTAGTGGTTGCTTGCAGCCTTGTTGGAAGCAAAGATGTTTAAAAAAAAAGCTAGTGTTTGTTTTACTCTTTTCCCTAACTCTGTTATCCCCAATATCTATAAACTGGTGAAATCTAGAATTACCAGGTAGAGTTGTTATGCCATTGAACCATTCTCGTTGTTCTTCAGTTTTGCTATCTGATGGTAACAGTGTTGATATAATTAACAATCAATTGATCAGTTTTCTCTGTGTAATATTTAATGCCAGTGGAAGAAAAAGCTCTGGCAGGATGGTCATTTTTAAGTTATCATATGCAATTTTAAAAAATCATTTTTTTTCCTGCTATTTAAATAAAAATAGTGAAAAAATGCTTTGAATAAATACTAGATAAAATAATTAAAAAAAAACTGGTAAAAAAAAAGGACGAGGGTAGCAATACAAATGAAATAATTGTACTTTATGTTATTTTACGTTTATATAAAAAAATTTTATCCTTTAAAAAATTATATTCCGCTTTAATTCAAGAGGCTTAATAAGCGCGAATTAGCATAAGTGCAAGGCGTTGCAAAAACTGGCACAAGTGCGAACTGGCATAAGAACCAAATAACAATTTGCGTTATGCCCATGGCATACTAAATAACAAGCCTTGCCAATGCGCGGCTTGCATAAAAAACTGGAGGCAAGATAGTTTTATATTTAAAAAACTAGAAAATTCTCGAAAACAGTTATGCAAAATAAGTACGGGGGTAGTTTTCTGTAATAATAATTATATAACATAAATATTTAACTAAAATAAAACTAACTAATAAATTTTTATTTATTATTTTTCAAATAATATAATTTAAGTTAAATAAATATATACATATATGCATCAGTTCAAAGTTTGCATAAAATTTACGATTACTAAACACCTGTCAGTATTCAAATCAACTTTCAAGTTTTAAATGAAATGAATCAGTTTAGAAGTGAAAGATAAGGCGACGTATCTATATAAGTATTCTAAAAATGGTTCGTCGATGTTGTGTATTGCAATGGTAATTATAATCCTCAGAATAGAGTTAAAGCATTTCGACTTCCAAGAAACATTGAAGAACAAAAACATTGGATTGGTTTAATACCAAGAGATAATATTCCTGATACTAATAAACACCGAAGTATGTAAAAGACATTGGCCAAAAGGTTTTTTAATTGTTAGTGATTATAGAAAGCTGAGACCTCGTAATGCTCCATCATTATTAAGTTGCATAAAGCCAAGTTTAGTCCCAACTGTACCCGTGCCACTTTGAAAAATATCAAAAAGTCTTAATAGTGTTCGTTGGAAAGAAGAGGATGAGTTAGCAATACTTAATTTTTATGAAAAGATAAAAAGTATAAATGTTTTATACAAAAAATTAAAAGTTAATGAATTTAATTTTGCTATTATCAATTATTTATGCAATGATGTATTATATATTCAGTCTTCAGATTTTTTAATGGAAAGTGCTATTCTTAGGTTTCTTCTTTGCATCAATAAAGATTTAACTTTTGCAGCATTTGATTGTGAAGTTAAATGTAGCGTTATGACTTTGTTATCCAACAGAGTTTATATTTTGAACAAATGTTCTTTTATCCAAGAAGTATTAAGTTATTTAAATTGTTGTGAAATAACAGACAAAAAAGAAGTTTTACATCAACAATTTTTGTCAATGAATAAAACATGCATCTGGGAAAAAAAGCACAATTGAAACAATTGTGCGAGCATTCAAGTAATTTTGCCTTTTACGATCAGCCTAAAATCGAATCAGAGAAGATTTTGAACTTCCAAGTTTATGTACTTTAGGAAGAATTACATCTAAATGTAAGTCTTTAGATGATACCACTTACATCAAACATATTTTTTTCTAATCTTAGAGATGAAAGACAAAAAACATGCATTTTACTTCTTGATGAGGTTTATGTTAAACCCATGTTACAATACCATGGTGGCATAGTATTTGGAAAATCACTTAACAAACCTCATCTACTAGCAAACACAGTACTGAGTTTTTTGGTCGTAATGTTGTTTAATGGATCAAAATTTCTTTACAAAATGTTACCAGTCAGAGAGCTTGATGCTAAATTTATTTTTGAACAGACAACACTGATTCTTGATGCAATTAAAAACAATAACAAAATTGTTGTTGCTATTGTCTGTGATGGTAACAGAGTTAATCAGAAGTTTTACAATTTTTTTGAAAAAAAAGAAGCATGGTGTACTAAAGATTATATATTTCTTTTATTTGATTATGTACATTTATTTAAAAGTATACGTAATAACTGGATAACAGAAAAAACTCAAGAGCTTGAATTTTATATTGATGGAGAAAAAAAATAGCGCGTTGGGTTGATATTATTAATTTGTACAAGTTTGAATCAAAAATCTAAGAAAATTTCTAAATTAGCAGAAGTCTCTGATTATCCAAAGCATATTGAAAGAAAGAAAGTTATCTTTTGTTTGCAAGTGTTTTGTGATGAAACGTTAGCAGCATTAAAAAGTTATCCAGACCTGCATGAAAATGAAGGAAATTATTTTAATCTCCAAAGTCATTGAGTTTTGGAAAAATTTCACAGGTCCATCTATTAGAAAGATTCTAATAGATCTGCCATTTTCTGCTGATGAGAAAAATTTAAGCAAACTTTCTGCAATTGTTGATTTTGCATTACAAATGAAAAAAATGAAAAAAGGAAAAAGAAGTTACTAACTAAAGATACTGGTAATTGTTTAGCTCAGACCTGTTATGGCTCGGTTAAGCTATCAAAATATCTTTTAGACACAACTCATCAGTATGTGTTATTAGGTAACTTTACAACAGATCCATTAGAAAAGTTCTTTGGAAAATTACGACAAGGCTCAGGAGGAACTTATTTTATTTCTGTTTAACAAGTTCTTGAAAAAGTAACTATATATTGTACAAAGTTGCTCTTAAAGTCTGAGAATAGTTCAGATGTGTTAATTAATCTTGGTTCAGATCACTCTTGTCCAAAATGTAAATTTTTACCAAGCGAGGATATTTGCAACATTGACAATTTGCCTGCTCTTAGCGATTCATTAGCTGTCGATATTAAAATGTCATTAGTATATATTGTTGGGTACATTATTTGTTAAGATAAAAATCCAGATGGCACCTTTTTTTTTCTATGAAGCATATGTCAATTTTGTAAATAATATAAATCGACGAGGTTTAACTATTCCTGGTGACAAAGTCTGCCAATGGGCAACTTACTGTTACATTCTTTTTTATGAAGTATGCAATAACACTTGTTGCTCATCACTATGTAACCTTATGATGGTATCAGAATACTACTCATTAGGTATAGAAAGATATCATGTATTAACAATGACAAACATTTTGTAAAATAATTATTGTAGACTCTATTCACCTCGTTCACTTAAGGAGCCAAAACAGAAGCTGAATGTAAAACATTGCAAATTAAATGTTTGCAATGTTTTAAACAAAAACTTGTGTTTTGTAAAATATCTTTATAAACTTGTATTTGTTTTTTATTCTACAAAAATTTTATTTTTGTATGGATATCTCTTTTATCTCAAAAATTTCTTATATAAAACCCACTAAAAATTTTTGTGGTTAAAGCTAGAAAAAATTTTGGCAAATTATAAATTTTACTTTCCTTATTAAATTGTTGCAACACAATTTAGTTTTAGAATAGACACTTAATTATAAATAAAATTAAAGTATATTAATAAATTATTTTTTTTTTTACTTTTTTTAAGTTACTTTTAATAGATATATCATACAAAAACAATCTTCAGGCAAAAATTACTTACAGGGTTTATGCGAAATATAAAACATTTTTTAAGAAAATATAAAACATTTTTTAAGAAAATATAAAACATTTTTTAAGAAAATCTAAAACATTTTTTAAGAAAATATAAAACATTTTTTAAGAAAATATAAAACATTTTTTAAGAATATATAAAACAAGTTTTAAAAAATTATAAAACATTTTAAAAATATATATGAAACATAAAATAAACTAAACTTTTAAATAAACTAAAATGCTTTATATTTTCTTTAAGAAAATATTTTCTTCATACTCTTTATTCTTTAGAAATTTATGAATAACTTTATGATACATAAAGTTATTCATAAATTTCTAAAGAATAAAGAGTATTTTTTATATAATTATAACTCATTATACTTAAAGATATAATATAAATAGCAAAGTATCCACTTTAGTAAAATTCTTGTCTTGCTATGCCTTTTAAAACCCATCTTTTCATATTATAATACCAACCACAAAAATCAACGCCAATTGTCGGTATAAGCGAATTTAAAGTAGCCTTAACTTCATTGCAAGTTTTTGGAAACGGCCTTATAGAAGTATAATTAGCTTTAAGACAACTAAAGTATTCCTCAATCGGGTTCAATTGTGGTGAATAAGGTGGCAAAAAGTAAACTGAAACACTGGATTGGCTGAGCAAATTGATTACATCTCTTCTACGGTGAAATGCACAATTATCCAATACTAGTACAGAATGGGGATTCGTTTGGAAATACGGTCTTAAATTGTTGGTTATAAAATCGCAAAAAAGATTGCCATTATAGGCACCATCCACTATCTTAAAGCTTAAAATACCATTAACTGTTATAGCGGCCATAAGACTTACATTCTTTCCATAATTTGCTGGCACTGTAACCAAACATTTTGTATCCTTTATAGAATAGCCATATTGCTTAGAAGTATGTAAATTAAAACCTATTTCATCTAGAAACACTAAGTTATTGTCAGAAATTGAATTAATAGTCCTGCAAAAACTTGGTCTTAAATCAATGTTTTGCGGTACTAATGTAAGTCTAGTGAACTCCATCGCCTTTAAATATTTAGATATTGTTGGTATAGATGCATTAATATTCCTTTCAACGAGAATGTTTCTCAATGATGCTAACATATGAGATGGATCATGCTCAATTAACAATCGAATTTCAGATTTAAGTGTCTCGTCATAAGAGCTGCGCTTCCTTTTTTTACTGATGCGATTTTATCATCACTAAGTCCTTTACAGATTTTATCAGAAACAGAACCTGTTGCAGAAACTAGTATTTCAACTTCTTCCGCAATTTCTTTTAATTTCATTTCTTTAAGAATTGACTTTCTTATGGTTTTTACAATATCCTTTGTAATAAGTGTTCTTTTTTTTCTTTCTCTCTTGTTTTCCATTTATCAATTAAAACAACAAAATAAAGCTTGAATAATATATTTTTACAGATCTCTTCTTTGTTGTGAATAAACCGCATAAATTCCATAGTTTAATGTAATTACATAATTTAATATTTTATGTTAAAATATTAAACATTTAATTAACTAATTAAATGTTTTATATAAGCTTAAAATTTGTTTTATATTTTCTTTAAAAATGTTTTATATTTTCTTTAAAAATGTTTTATATTTTCTTTAAAAATGTTTTATATTTTCTTAAAAAATGTTTTATATTTTCTTTTTTTTTGAAATTTTTTTTTAAATAAAATTGAAAAAGTAACTTACAAAGTTATGTTAACTTTGTTTAATATTAATATAAAAATATACTACATCTGTGGGAAGACGTGGGTTGCAATGCAAATGAATTATTTGTACTTTATGTTATTTGTTTATGAATTATTGTTACTTTATTTTGTATAAAAGTTTTTTATCTTTTAAAAGAAAAATATTCTGCTCCTTTAATCAGCAAATACTCTATTTCATTAGGATAAAAAGTTAGACTTAGTTACTAATGTCTAGATTAATGCATCGCTAAATATCATAACTCTCTGTAAAGACTAAAAAGTAGAAAATAAAATATAGCAAAAACATTTGCTAAAAATATAATCTTTTTTAATAGTTCCGTAAAATAAAGATTGACAGTTCTGCGCAAGGTTTATTTAGAAACATACCTGTCAATCTTTAGTTTACGGAACTATTATTTAAAATTTTAAATTAAAAATTTTATTTTCTACTTTTTAGTACAAAAAGTTTGTATTTTTAACAAATGTTTTTGCTATATTTTATTTGTGATTTAAAACAAAATGCTTTTTTTTTTTGGCTAGCACTTTTTTTGCATTTGCCAATGTTTTTGCAAGCGTGTGAGCGAGCAAAAAAAGACTTGTGCCCGAAAGTGCTGGCTAAATGAAGAAGGTTGTTATACATGCTCTCTTTGCAAGTTCTACTTATTTGTCAGTTAGTGTAGCTGCACTCTTTGTTTATTTATCAGTCAATATAGCAGCACTTCTTGCATGTTTTACTTATTTGCCAATCATTATAGCAGCATTCCTTGCGTAATCTACCTATTTGTCAGTTGACATAGCAGCATTCTTTGCAGGTTTTACCTATTTGTCAGTTAATGTATGTAAATAGTACAAACATAAAAACATTCAGAATGTTTTTTATTTTTAAAATAAAAGACTTCTGAATGTTTTTAAAAGCATCCTAGTCTATTAATTTGTGTTTTGTTTTTTTTTAAAACAAAATTTAATTTGTTTCCTCAATTAAATTTGATGGTTTTTGCATAAAGTGTACTTGATTTTGTTTTCTTTAAGCACAAAGAGTCGTTAAGAACAGTTTTTTATACCACATACTGTAAATTTAGATGTCAAACAAATTTATGTTTGTTTTATCTGTATTTTAATGAAATAATTAATGTTTTCAAAAACTCCACACCATTTTTATAAAGATTCAAATTACAAATACATAAAGTATGCCCATTATTTACAAGTATAATATTTTCAGATAAAAAAAAATAATAAAGTTTTAATTTTTATAAAACTATTTTACAGAAATATCAAAATATTCATCAGCATAGATAAATGAAATGTAAAATAGTTTAAAAAAATATAAGCAAAATAATCAAGCAATCATGTCAGTATTTGTTTATATTATAATATAAACAATTTTTGTTTATAATATAAACAAAAATTGTTTATATTATAATATAAACAAATACTGACATGATTGCTTGACTATTTTGCTTATATTTTTTTAAACTATTTTACATTTCATTTATTTATGCTGCTGAATATTTTTGCTGAATATACTTAAACTAACTAACATAGCCTGAATAAATGCATAACAAACTTAATGCATAAATGCATTAAGTATATTATGCATTTAATGCATAAATGCATTATGTATGTTATACATTTATTCATGATAAATATATATATATATATATATATATATATATATATATATATATATATATATATATATATATATATATATATATATATATATATATATATATATATATATATATATATATTATTCACCCCCTTAAGGCCAAGAAGTTCACTACAGATGAGGAGGCTGTTTAATAGTAGTTATAACCCTCTCTTAACTCTATAAATCCGAAAAATGAACCTTGGCAAACAAGGCTGCTGCGCAGAGAAACAAGTTGAGCGCGGTACTACCAAGGACGTGGTGGAGATCAAACTCGAAACCTCTCGCTTATGAAGTGAGCATTTTACCACTACACCATTACCACATGTTAGTTAGTTTAAGTTACATTTAATCAGGTATACAGCAGCAAGTAGCAGATTGATTTAAAAAACTTTAACCTTAACTTAGCTTGATTCCTAAAAATTAGTTGTTTGGTTTTGATATGGTGATTGATTTTATTAAATGATAGGCACAATTTTTATTAAAATACTTAAAATAAATATACAAAATGTATCCTATATACAAAATATAAATAAATATCCTATATACAAAATATATTTCTCATATTTAACTGTGTAATGTGTTTAGCCTGATTGATTTTAAAATTTATTGAGACAATTTATATATATATATATATTTTTTTTATTTTTATAAAAAAGATTTGAAATGTTATGTAATATTTTTTACACCGATTTTAAATAGCAGTAAACATCATTATCATCATTAAAGTGGCTCATAAAACTACATTTTTTGAAAATGTCTGCTGGTACCCCCTAAATGTGTTCTAGTAAATTAATACCCAATTATAAAATAAAATATAAAAAAAATTTAGGGGTTGCTCAAGACCCTTAAACATCAGACAGGTCCCTAATACTATGAAAATTTTTTTATTTTTAAAAGCATATTTTATAAAAATTTCAAAAATAATAATCATTTTATTTAATAATAACTAGTTTAAATTTTACGGCTTAAAACATTTTTAACAAAAAGTAAAAAAGTACACGATATTATAGTTTTTTTAAAAAAACTTATTTAATTTGCATTTCCATATATTTATTTAGATATTTTTGTAATTTTTATAAAATTCACTTTTTTTGAGACCCCACATGATATGCTTTTAAAGAACTTTTTTTTCAAAATATTTAGGACCCATCTGATGTTTAAGAAAAAAAGGGTCTTAGCAACCACTAAAATTTTTTTTTGTTTTAAAATTTTTTAAATTTAGTATTAATTTATCATATAGAACACCATTAAGGGGTACCATCAGACATTTTCAAAAAATGTTGTTTGAGCCACACTAATCATCATCATCATTATCATCATCATCATCATCATCATCATCATCATCATCATCATCATCATCATCATCATCATCATCATCATCATCATCATCAGTATATAGTTCTCTATTCGTTATTGCAACAAGTTCATCGGCTCACAGGATTTTAGATTATTGAAGTGCCACTTAGTATTTGTTAATTTTTATTTTCAGTGTTACTAATTAGAAAGGTCTAAACTTTTTAAATATGTTATTTTTAAAAAAATATTTTGAGCAAAAAATGTAAATATAAAATCTGTTTTAAAAAATATGTTGCTTTACCAATTGCATTGAAAAAGAGGGTTTATGCATTGGGGTGTTTTTTTTATTCATTTTCTTAAAATCAAGTTATAAACTAAATAACTCCACATTTCTAAATTTTGACATTTTTCATATCATGGTATCATTTTTAAGTTTCTGAGTTCAAGTTAACTTTGTATAATATATTAATTAACAAATCTTGTACTTAGGTTTTCAAAAAAAAAATGTTTGATAAAATTTTTTTGCTGGATGGAATATTTACTAAATCGAATGTCTAAAAAATATAAACTTTGCTTTTAAAACGAAAAATTTTTTTTTGGAAATTTGGTTTTAATTGTGAGGTGTTGCATTACCGAAACTACGCAGGTTACATTACCGAACTTACTAGTTTTTGCTTATAAATGAATTTGAAAGGTCTATTTTGCAATGACTTTTAAGTTATTGTTTTAGGATAAAACTTACTCTTTTTTATCCAAAAAATAAAATTGAACTGAAATTATTTAAAGTCTCAGTTAGAGGTAGTAGAGACGCGTTATAGGACAAGGTAAAGAAATGGAAATTTCTTTACCCTAAAAGTCCTATAATATTATACTATATATAAATAATATCCTATAGTTTTATATTCTGTAATTTTACTACACAACATAAAACTATATATTGAACATTTATGAAAATAAATTTTTAAATAAATAAATAAAGCTATTAATACAATATTTATAGTTAACAAATGTGCTCATTTTGAATATACAAATAATACTATTTTCGATTATTTTAGAATAAAACCTTTACAACCATCCTCTGACATCTTTTTTTTTAATCTAAGTAATAACTTTTTTAAGTATTTTTAAGCTAGTTTTGACTTTATGAAAAAAATACACACAACAAATTGTTGTTTTTAACAATCTTCCCAGCAATCCTTTTACAGTGAAATTTTAATAGACCTTTATAGGCTTTTTGAGAGTTTCTCACTGTTTTTCCACTGTAGCTCATTGCTCATTGGTTACCTAGTGGACCATTAGTTGCAGCTGCCATATTGGCTAGCCAACAATTACCTTTTATATTACATGTTGTAGAGTTATCGTCTAGCCACTTTTAGTGAATGCCTTAAGTAACAGAGGAGCAAAACTTCAATTAACCGCTCAAAATGCTTATATAGGTCCACTGTAAATCCACTTTAAAATATTGTTATTAAAATCATAAATGAATATCATTTTCACAGATTTTTATAAAAATGCAGTTATTCATAATTTTTAAAAGTTTAAAAGTGTTTCATCAATTAAGTTCATAGCCTTAACCATAGAGACTGACATTATCCTATTTAATGAAGTAGTGGGTTTTGATTGCTGTTTTATTATTTTTTATAAAAAAATTATATATACAAGTTTATTAAAAATCATGATTAAAACCATTAAGTCTTATTTAAGTTAATTAATCATAAATTTGAGCATCATAATTTTGCATAAATGCAAAGGAAAATTACCATTTTAATGTGGTCTTGTAGATGACACCCTCTAACACTAATTTTTGAAAACTTTACTTTGCAGCAATTTTATTGATTATAACTAAATTTTACAAATTCTTGATAATATTTTTTTTATTGCAAAATTTATTCCAATAATTATGTTTAGAAATAATAGAAAAAACTGAATACAATAAAAAATAGAATGAGAAAATATGAGCAAATGAACGTGTATTTTCACAGAAGCAAATATTCCAGACTTTGTTGAGAATTCTGATAATGAAAGCAATGATTTGGTTGAATTGGATGGAGAATCAGGTATACAAAATTTGAATAAATCTTTCATTTATGTGAAGAAGCTATTTGGTTTTAAAATTAACATCTATAAGCTAGATTTTGACAATTAATTTAACAACAACGTGATATGGAAGGCAATGAGAGAGCAAGAGACCAAACAGAAATCCGAAGTAATTGAACCTACCTAAAAAAAGTTCATTCAATTGTTCATTTGCATATAATATAAGCACAAGTTTTATCTTTAACAGTTTAATCTGATTAGAGGTTACATGATAATTTTTGTCGAATTGCTCAAATTTTCTACAGGCGGTGTTTTATCTGTGACTTTCTAGCCATGAAAAAATCAGAAACGCTAAAGGTGGTTCATACCCCCTATTTTTGTCAAAAATCAAAAAATGTTTTTTTGTGGCTCTTTTCCATGTTAAACATTATAATAAAGAAAAATATATCATTAGAATTAAAAAAAAAACATTAAGCAATAAAAAAATTGGTAAAAATTCATTTTAATGTAAATCTTTGAAAAAAAATGCAGCATAGCAACTTCTTGAGATTGAGGCAGCTATCTTTTCAAGCTAGAAACCTTGCATAATCAAGGTGTAAGAAGTAATATTTAATGTGGTCCTCAACTCATAAAAGCTTTTTTTTATAAAAAAAAATGTTTTTTTTTTAAAGCTTATTTTATTCCTTTATCACTTATGAATAGTCTCTGAAAATTTGGATTAAAAACAAACTTTATAAAAAAAAGATATTAGCTGTTATATTTAGGTAACTAATAAATCCTTAGAAATGCCCTTAGCAATTTTCTTTGGTAAAAGTTGATGTGAATTTATAACCTCGTTTTGATTATCCGCAGCTTAAAGTCATGTTATAAAAAAAATTGCAAAAGTTGTTCCTAAAATGTAAAAAGTGCAGTCAATTTTAAGACTTTTTTGGATATTTGTTTATACTGCAAACCCATTTGTATTGTTACCAAACCAATTGTATTTAAAATTATGGCTAAAAGAAATAAGAAGATTTATAAGAGGAAAAGAAGAAGAATGAGTCAGCATCTTCACAAAAAATATCATATACAGTGATGAGCAACAAAACAAAGAAAAAGATGTTGAAACTAATATATCAAACATTGATAATATTGATGATTTTCTTATGACACAGAATGTCTTCAGAATCAGATGTTGAGAAGAATACTAAACTTTATAAATTGGATATTTTATTTTAATAAACTTTACAGGGATACCGGTCTAAAAATCCTGCTTTAAGAGGACCTTTTTTTTTTTTTAGAACACAAATTTAAATATAAATATTTATATATAATAACTCACCCTAGTATTTTATGTTTTTCCTAATAAAAATGTAAATAATTAACCAAAATATTACATTTAAAATGTTACATTTATTACAAAATTATAGCTTTAAAGCCAACATCGTTTCATCACTAATTTTCATTTACATGCTTTATTTGCTTACTAATATAGAGATTATTATTTCATAAACAAGCAATAACTATAACATTTGATAAACAATATTTGTATGTTTCTTTTATATAGAAACTCATTAAAATGTTAATGTTTATATCCATTATTTTAATCCAATCAAAATGTGCGTTTTACATTTTAATCTAATTGTAACATATTCCATATTTCATCAACGTGAATTCGAATTAAGCATTCTGATTGACTTAAAATACATTTATAATGCGTTTTAAAAGTTGTTTTTCAAATGTTAGTTTTTCTAAGCCACATTAATAACATAACAAATTTTATCATCATAATTATCATAACAATTTTTATCACAAAACAGCAAGACAATAAGTAATAGAGAATTTTATTTTATTTTAGTTTTTTAGGTGCTAATATAAAATTGTTTTAAATTGAGTTTGGGTTGAAATTTGGGGTATACCAGTATCAAATTCGGCCTGGGTACATTGCTGCTTTAAAATTTTTAATAGTTATAAAAAAATTTGGGAAATACTTTACTTGCAACAAAAGCATACAAATGTTTGACAATTTGAAGTCTTAAAAGGGTTTTGCCCATTCTTTGAAAATACACTGTCAAAATTGTTTAAACAGAGAGATATTTTTTACCTCAAAACCCTATGAATATATTAGTAAAGAGGAAGGTTCAAAAATGAAGGAGCTGTTTGAAATAAATATTAGAAGCATTATTGCCTAGTGAGAGATTGGTGCTGGGTTTGAAACCATGGAAAGATTTTTTTCTTGCTTTGAATGTGTTTAATATCATAATTAATTGTTATCATTGTCACAATCAAGAATTTATAAAGGAAGCAAATTGTACAGCAACTGATGAAAGCATGCTAAAAGCTGCTGAAAGCTTCCATTCTAATTCTGATTGCCAAAAATGTGTTGCTGTCAATGGAACCTGGTAAACCCGTTAGAATTGATTACATTGATTGCGTAGAATTGATTACAGATTTAATTAACCGAAAGTTAACTAAATCTGTAATCAATTCTATGCAGAACTTATATGGCCTAACAATAAAAAACAATCTTGACAAATTGTATGCTATGAAAAAAGCTGTTTGGGCGGTTTTGTTTCATTGTAGAGATTTTGACAACAAGGAGTGTTGACACCGTATGTACCCAAGAGACACTGAGACTTGGTGCAAATATTATTTAGACAAAGTTCATGGTGAAAATACTTATGTAAAGCAAGTTAATCTTTCTGTTTCAGTCTTCAACATTTTAAAACTAACATTTACTGATCCGTGGTAAGACCTAGAATGTGAACGAGGTACTCAACCAGATTATTTGGAGACGCTGCCCAAAAAATATTTTTGTAGGTATTGGGGTCTTAGAGTCTGCAGTTAATTCATCTGTTATTGAATTTAATGAAGGTTTTAATAGAATCCTATTTGTACTAAATAAATTTCAACTAACAGGATATGTTACGTCTATAAAACTTAATGAAAAGAATAAAGAAACTATAAAGTGGTCTCTTCAAAAGTCCACTGACCGTGTCAAAGAGAGAAAATAACTTAGAATAATTAAAAAGGATTACTTAAACAAAGATAGTAAAAAAAAAACTCAAAATATATTCCTGGAGGATTTTGATATGTTTTTATGAACTTTTTTTTATGGTTTTCTTTTGTTTTATATATTTGTTGTTTTCTCAGAATTAAGTTTTACCTCGAATACAAATGTTTAAAACTAGGGATGTACTAAAGCTTCGGTTTCAACGAATTTTTTTTAGGTAATTAAAATTCTAGTTAAATATTAATTTATTTATATTTAATAGGTAATTAAATTATTACAATTCTACTACTTGTAATTTGCTCCTTTACTTTGAATTCATGATGTATGCCGCGGCATATATAGTATACATTGCTGAACTGCAAACTATATTGTTATTTTTTTTTTTAATTGCCCGCTTTTCAAAATTAATGGGTGATTTTATAATTAAAGAAGCAGATAACCTAATGAAAATCAATGACTGAAATAATTGTATGTATACTAAAACCCTTTGAAAGCGCATGAAAGGTATGAGTGCAGACACATCAGAGATCATACCGCTTCTTGACTATGCTTAGGGCAAATCAACTGAAATCAAAACTGCTATTGATAAGCTTAAAACTGATTTAAAAAATTATTTTCATAAATACGAAGGTACTGTTTGTCTAAAAATTGATATGATGCTCAAATCCTGTTTTACATTAATTTTTTTAAAGAAACAGACCATAGTATGTTTAAGTATGTAAAGTATATAATTTTATAGTATGTAATATTATATCAAGGGTACTACTCCTTTCATTTGGAGTATCGAAACTCTAAATAAAAGCGGTAGTACCCTTGATATAAAATTTGCTTGCTTGTTATAAATAATTTACAACAAGCAAAAGAAGTTTTTTCATTAAAGACTCTGATCGTGATGGTCAAATCAAAAAAGAAAACAAAAAAGCATGGTTGTATTCAGCTTATTTGATCAAATGGTTATAAATGAAAATGCTTTACAGAAATGTGAAAACACTGACGGAGTGGAAAAAAAGTATAATAGCAAAAATTCTTGAGGAAAAACTCAAAATTTAAAAGAAAAATGGTACAAATAAAAAATATCTTAAATGATAATTTTTAATAATAAATTTAAAAAAATAACAATTTTATGAATAAAATTGTTATTTTTTAAGGAATTATAATTATTTTAAGAAATATTTGTAAGGAAGGAGGCATGAACTTCCTGGTTAATTGCACTTCCGCGGTGCTTTGTGACAAGATTGTTAGGTCTTCTTGGTGCACCTAAATAACGAAAAAAACAACAAAACGAAAACAAAAATTAAGTTCTGATAAAGACACTACCAAGTGGGATTCGGCAAGTTTCTCAATGAAAATTTTGTGTGCACCTCCTTCATCCGTTAAGAGAATCTCTCTTTTAGCACAACAGGATACATATTTCAAGCCAAAAGAAACAGGCTGTTGCGCGAGCATGGAGAACAGACTACGTTTTTAAATTATAAATTGCCTAATTTATAACAATAGATAGCTAATTTAAACATAATAAACTAATAAGTATAATAAAAGTAACTTTCCTTATTTATTATAATTTTTTAATTAAATTTATTTAATTTCATTTAGTAATTAGTAATTACTAAATGGTAATTTTATTATACTTCAAAGTACAAACTAATGTAAACTAAAGATTGTTTATAATATAATATAGTTTAGACTTGATTAATTTAACAAGAAACCAAATTAGTTTTATTACTCACACCCTAGTTCAACTATTATTTTGTATTTAGTAATTACTAATTAGCTAGTCATCTTTTTTCCATATAACATTAAACATGTTCAAACAAGGCATAGTTACATCATAAAATCCTATAATATCATGTAATTAAAAAAAACCTTGATGATTTGTTATAGTTAAATACTTTATTCTCTAAAACAGTACATATATTTTAATATGCAGTATATATAATAATTGCAGCAAAATGTAAAAAATGTTTTTCAGCAACTAATATTATCCCTAGATAGCTAGATCTGTGAGATAGCAAATTTTATCTATAGAAGTGCAAAAGCTTTGGCTCCGGTCGAAGCTTTGGCTTCGGCAGAGTGACTTCGACCGAAGCTTCAGCAAAATCTTAGCTTCGGTACATCCCTACTTTTGATCTAATTTTTTTTTTGTTGATATTTCACATAATTAAAAAGGATCTGGGTGAGAAATGGGTATTGCCTCTCTCTTAAGGTATATTAATCCGGATTAATATACCTTAATGAGTATATACACCAAGTTATCAGCTTGATATGATAAATATTTTGATTGCTAGCTTGTCACAAAAATTGCTAGTATTTTCATTCATTTTTTAAATGTTGGGTAATTGAGACATTTTTTTTTAAGTTGATTTTTGTAAATAGTTTATAAAACCACATTTTTGGTGAAAAAATTAAATCAAAAACATTTTGCTATCAAAAGTTAGCCTTTTCTGTAGAGGACCACCTTAAGCTAAAGAAAATATTCAGAAATTATTTAAAATCCATACTTAAACACAACAATTTTTACCATGTAAAATAAGAGTTGTTTGTTTGTTGTCATTTAGAACTGAATAGTGTTATTTGGAAAATGTGCCTTAAAAGTGTATTTGTGTCAAAGAAAGTATTAGAATTAACTGTATTTTTATCTATTATTGAAATTTGTTAGAATGGAATCTATTTTTGGGCATGCCAGTATAATCCTGACCTCCATGACCCAGTATAAACAGGGTTAAGTTGTATACTAGAGGAAAGATTATTTAATGCCATCTATTCATCTTGAGAAAAACATTTTATGTTTATATAAAAGAAGTTGATGCGCTTTTCTTTATATTTTGAATATTAAAACGCTGCGCTATCTAAAAATTTGAATAGATTACAAAATATTTATGCACCTTCAATGGCCATTTCACCAAGTCTATAAAATCAAAAGAATAACCTTAGTTTTTATAGATAGGGAAAGCAAGATATCAAATGATTTGAAAATCTTGGGTTTTTCTAAATCTTAGACCAATGAAGCAGTAATATTTTGTCAGTATGTTTGTTTTATCATAATGATTCATTGCTTCCATAAGTTTTAAGTTTAGAAGTAAAAAAAATTGTAAAAAAAAATTTGCCATCAGTCATCATTTTTTATTATGCTCTATCATAGTGCTCTATGATAGAGCGTAATAAAAAATCAAAACTTATATTTTAAAACAAAAGCTATATAAATTTATACAGATTTATTTCCACTCATTTTTTTGCCCCATTTCATCCTACTCTTTTTTTTTTAAAAAATTATTGTATAAACAACAGATTTTTAATGATACCATACCTAATGGTACGAAGTCAGAATCTTTTGTATGCTTCCAAATCTTTTTTTTTTTAGTCTTTAAAATTCCTGGACTTTATAATATAACAATTTTTTAAAATAAAAACCATCAAAATCAGCATTTTAAAAGGCAACTAACATTCACCTTACAGCTACCATCCCATGCATGCAAGTGCAATTTAAAAAACTTGTTTGATAGTAATGTATTTACAATATTTATAAACTCAAAATACAATTATCACAACGATTTGGGTCTAAATAAAACAAAATACAATTATCACAACCTTTTTGGTCTATATTCAGTCTAAAATAAGAATCTAGAGTTCGTTGTTGTAAGTTGATGAAACTTTTAAAATATTTCATATATTTAATGTTGAAATAAGACACTAAATGTGAAGATATATTTAATATAATACATGTATAAATATAACTATATGTGTGTATATATATATATATATATATATATATATATATATATATATATATATATATATATACACACACCAGGGATGTGGAGTCCCAAAAGGAATCCAGCTTTATAACTTTATTTTTT
This sequence comes from Hydra vulgaris, assembly GCF_022113875.1. NCBI lineage: Eukaryota > Metazoa > Cnidaria > Hydrozoa > Anthoathecata > Hydridae > Hydra > Hydra vulgaris. The sequence continues at coordinate 56,580,750 of NC_061160.1, forward strand.
CATGGTCTCTTCAGATGCTGACATCAATAGAGTGAGGTATTTCAAAAATATGATCCAGTAGCTTAAAAACATCCATCTTTTTCTTTAAAAAACAAGAAAATAAATTTGTTAATAACTTTTAAAATTTTTAACTTTGAAATAATCACAGAATATTTGAAAGTACTTTAAGGGGCACAATTTATTTTCCCCAGGAAGAGAGAAAATAAAAAAACTCAATTATCTCTTTATTTCAAGTCTTTTTTTTTTAAATTCTGCATACTTTATTTTGTTTGATTGTGCCATAACAAAATATTCACTACAATAAAATTATAGTTGCTGTAATTATCATAATTATAACTAAGGGATAAACAGATTTTATCTGTTGACCAGCCTCGCACCCCTTCTCCATCTATTAGGCTGGCGCAGATGTATTTTCAATACATTGTTTCCATTTTAGGATGTTGAATGCTGGATCTTCTTGACTCGATGCATGGGTTTTGCTTGTGTCTCTGTTTTTATGACCAGGCAACTCATTCTATTATCTCCAAATGAGGGTACAGATCTAAAACTCAGTTTTATGGTTCTGAGGCCGGCTGGTAGTCAGGTTTCCTGAACTCTGTGATAGCTCTCAGAGAGGCTGATTCCATCAGCAGCTGAAAAATATCAGAGTACTAACAATGCCATGTTGCGCATAGGTGGTGTCCCTCTTTGTACTTTTGGTGTGCATTGCCAAGGCCACATTGGAGTCCTTTGTTACGGCTTAGGGTTTATTAGTGGAAATGAGGCAATGGCTTGGGCTATAAAACAGTGTACTGAGTACTATCTATGTTTCGAGTCAAGTTCTTTAACAATTTTAAAAATAAATAAAGTCACAAAAACTATAAAACACAAAAAACCAAATCATTCACCAATATTCGTGGTCTTCAAAGTAACTTTTCTTCTGTTGAGTCTCTTGCAAAGTTCACCAGACCTACTTGCTCTTTGTGAGACTAATTTGAGTTCAGCCGTCTCATCTTGTGATCTTAGTGTTAATGGTTATCTTCTTTTAATTCGTAAAGACTCCAATAGTCACATGGTTGGCCTAGGCATTTACAATTGTAAGAATTCACCCATTTGTCTGAAAACTAGGTTTGAATCTTCAGACTACTCTTTTATGTGCTTTCGTTTAGCACCACTTCACTCTATCACCTTTCTCTTTGTTCTATATCGCTCTCCTTCATCTCAAGACTGCACTCTTCTTGATGTTATTTCTGATTATATTGACCAAGCCTCATTCTTTATCCATCAGCCAATATTGTTGTTGTCGGTGACTTTAATGTTCATCACACTGAATGGCTTGGCTCTAGTGTCAGTGACTCCGCAGGCATTATGGCGCACAACTTTTTCCTTTCTCAATCCCTAACTCAAATAGTCAACTTTCCAACTCGCTTTCCAGACAACCCGAATCATTTACCTTCTCTGCTCGACTTATGTCTTGTTTCTAATCCTAGTCAGTGCTCAGTTTCTCCACACTCACCCTTAGGTGCTTCTGATCATGGTTTGGTCTCTCTAAAACTATTATCTCATTCTTCTTTACCATCAGAATCCCCCTATCATTGTACATCTTACAACTACCTTAAAGCTGACTGGGACTCTTTCCGTGATTTTCTTCGTGATAGCCCCTGTGTAGATTTCCTTTGTCTTCCTGTTGACAAATTTGTTTCTTGCATAACTTCGTGGATTCAGGCTGGCATGGAATCCTTTATTACCTCTTGACAATTCCAGGTCAAGCCTCACTCTTCTCCATGGTTTTCCTCACATTGCGCTGCAGCAATTTCTAATCGAAACCGTTACTTCCATATCTATCAGCAAAACAATTCTCCAGAAAACAGATGTCTGTTTATTACTACTAGGAACCATTGTAAAAAGGTTTTGTTTAACTCTAAAGCCCGCTATTCTCAGATCATGAAATCTCATATTTCATCACAAAAATTAGGCTCTCGTGACTTCTGGAGAATCTTTAATAGTATCAATAATAAGGGCAAGTCTGTAATTCCACCTCTTTTGTATGGTTCAGACTTTGTCACCTCACCTAAAGACAAAGCTGAATTGTTTGCCAAGAACTTTTCATCAATATCATCTCTTGATGCCACTAGTTGCGTTTTACCTGATATACCCGTCAAACAGGTTAATCTACTGCTCGACATCCGTATCACTCCAGCTTCTGTATCTAAAGTAATTTCCTGCTTAGACTCTTCTACAGCTTGCGGCCCGGACGACATACCTGTTATAGTCTTGCAGAAGTGTTCTTTGGAGCTGTCGTCTATCCTCTCAAAACTATTTAACAAGTGCTTATCAGAGTCTTGTTTTCCAGCCTGCTGGAAAGCAGCATCTGTTATCTCTATTTTTAAAAATTCTGGGAAGCGATCTGATTCGTCTAACTACCGTCCCATTAGTCTTCTTCCTATCATAAGCAAGGTTTTTGAATCTTTAATTAACAAACACTTAATCTCGAATCTCATAACCTACTTTGTGATCATCAATATGGATTTCGATCTTCTCGTTCTACGGCTGATTTGCTAACAGTAATAACTGATAGGTTTTATCGCGCATTAGATAAAGGTGGGAAGGTTAAGGCCATTGCTCTTGACATTTCTAAGGCGTTTGATAAAGTTTGGCATGCTGGTCTTCTCCATAAGCTTTCTTCTTATGGTGCATCTGTAAACATCTTTAAGATTATCGAATCCTTTCTTTCCAATTGTATTATAAAAGTTGTCCTCGATGTACAGCACTCTTCTTATTCTGTAACCTCAGGGGTTTCTCAAAGTTCAATCCTTGGCCCTATACTCTTTTTAATTTACATCAACGATCTTCCAGATTTTCTCACATCTAAGGTGGCATTGTTCGCTGATATACTACCATTTATTCTTATCACGATAAGAAGCCAACTCCCTCTGATTGCTTGTAGGGGGCATCTGAGCTTGAAAAGGATCTCACTTCTGCTACAGCATGGGGCTTACAGTGGCTGGTGAACTTTAATTCAGATAAAACTCAATTTTTTTCAGCCAATCGTTATTGCAATAATTTAGACCTTCCTATATTTATGAACGGTAATGTACTCGATGAGTCTCCTACCCTTCATCTTCTAGGATTAACTCTTACTTCTGATCTTTCTTGGAAACCTTATATCAAATTCGTTGCAAAATTAGCATCTGCTAAAGTCGCTTCTCTTTATCGAGCTTGTCACTTTCTTACTCTGGATTCTATTCTCTATCTTTATAAATCTCAAATCCGGCCTTGTATGGAATACTGTTGCCATATCTGGGGTGGATCTTCTAATGATGCCCTTTCTCCTTTAGACAAGGTGCAAAAGGGCATGGTAGACATAGTTAAACATGCTCCTGCAGCCAACCTTCAACCTCTGTCACATCGTCGTAATGTTGCTTCTCTTTCTCTTTTCTACAAATACTATAATGGGCACTGCTCTAAAGAGCTAGCGTCTCTTGTGCCATCTACAAAAATTCATTCTCGTGTTACTCGTCATTCAATTAAGTCTCATCTTTTTTCTGATAATATATATATATATATATATATATATATATATATATATATATATATATATATATATATATATATATATATATATATATATATATATATATTATTATATATATATATGTGTATATATATATATATATATATATATATATATATATACGTATATATAAATACATATATATATATATATATATATATATATATATATATATATATATATATATATATATATATATATATATATATATATGATATATATATATATATATATATATATATATATATATATATATATATATATATATATATATATATATATATATATACGTATATATAAATACATATATATATATATATATATATATATATATATATATATATATATCCTTATATCGTAGTCGAAAGAGACTTTTAATATAAAAAAAAGTCTCATTTGACTACAATTTTGCTACCTCGACAATTAAGCTACATTTTATTGTCGTCGAAATGTCAAAGCAATTAAATCAATGAGGAAGTACATAAAATTTTGTTTTTTAAAAAAACCTCAATAATAATGACTAGAAAGTTTTTTTTTAATTATTGGTGTTTTTGTTGTTGTTTTATTAAAATATATTTTTAAAACATGCGCGGAGTGTTGCTACATTGACTATCTTGCAGTCTGCTCTACAAGGGGGTGTTGCTACATCAACTATCTTATAGCCTGACTCGCAAAGGAGTGTTGCTACATCGACTATCTTATAGCCTGACTTGCAACGGAGTATTGGTAGATCAACTATCTTATAGCCTGACCCGTAAGAGAGTGCTGCTACATCGACTAACAAATAGTCTGACTTGCAAGGCAGTACTGCTACATTGACTGAGGGTTTGGTTTGGGCAGGCAATCTATCATTTAACAACAAAAAAAAACTTATTTTAAGTTTTTGAACTTTTTCTGGTTTATTAGCGCTCTCTTTAAAACTACAGTTTATGGGAAAAACTTTTCGATTACTGTGCAAGATTATATATATATATATATATATATATATATATATATATATATATATATATATATATATATATATATATATATATATATATATATATATATAATATATAATATAAATATATATATATATATATATATAATATATAATATAAATATATATATATTTATTTATTTTTAAATAAATTAAACAAATTTTGTTTTGCTTTTAACAATGTAATATTAAATTTTTAATTGCATGGTTTTAGTGTAATGTAACTAGTGATTTTATGTTGATATTGTTTTACTAAAATATTTATTCATATTTTAGTGAAGAAAATGTCTGGAAATTATGTCAACAAATAAAAGAATCACAGGGAGTTGCGATACTGAAAGAATATTTTGTTGTATTTATTTCAAATAAAGATAGAAAGGTTTTTTGGTGGTTTCATGTTTAATTATAAAATAGTTTAATTACTGTATTTATTTCAAATAAAGACAGATTTATTTATTTATTTATTTTTTATTTTGGGGGGGAGGGTTAAAGTTACGTCAAATTATAAAACAATTTAATTATAGTATTTATTTCAAATAATAACAGAAAGGTTTTCTTTTGATTTTAAGTTTACATCAAATTATAAAACTATTATATTACTGTTAATTCAAATAAATAAAATGTATAAGTTTTTTTTTGTAATTTTAAGTTAAATAATAAATTAATAAGTCAAATAATAAAATAATTTAAATTTCATTTTTTAGATACCACTGTGGATGCAAAAGCAAGGGAAAGATCCACTTACACCTGTTTTATGGGTATTTTTATTTTTTGTCTTTTCTACTTGCTTGCTATAAATCATGCTAATCTACTGCATTAGTATCATACTCTGAGATCAAAGTTTTTATGTTAAACTTTTTAACGTATTATATTTGTTTAATATTATTTTGCTAATATAATGTTAAAATTTGTCTTTTATATTTTATTTATAAAGTTTTTACATTTTTTTTTAAACAAGTCAAATTAATACATATATATATATATATATATATATATATATATATATATATATATATATATATATATATATATATATATATATATATATATATATATATATATATATATATATATATATATATATATATATATATATATATATATATATATATATATATATATATATATATATATATATATATATATATATATATATATATATATATATATATATATATATATATATATATATATATATATATATATATAGTTAGTTAGTTAATTTAAGTTACACAAAGCCGCAGCCTTGTTAAACTCATCAGCTGAGCATCTATAACCAACTTTTATTTTGGCCACTTTTGTGTGGCATTTACGGTAAATGATGAGTTGTAGCAACTATGATGACTGAAAACTGTCTAGTAGTTATTTAAACTTATCAAGTGATGTTGCCTTGATGACATTATCTAGCAAAGCATTCCAGTCATTGACTACACGGTTGTTAAAAAACTTATGTCTGATTTCGCAGTTCCTGACAATCTCATGATGAAATCTGATTCGATGTTGAGCTCTGGGTGCTATGCTGCCAGGAGTTACGTGCCAATCAAAATTTTAAATTGTTGAGAAGTTTAAATTGTTGAGAAAGTTTAAATTAATTGTTGAGAAAGTTTGTTGAGAAAGTTTGTTGAGAAAGTTTGTTTAGAAAGTTGAGAAATTGTTGAGAAAGTTTAAATTAGTTGTTGAGTAAGTTATATTGTTGAGAAAGTTTAAATTGTTGAGAAGCTTATATTTTTGAATAAGATCGCCTCTTTTACATCTGTCTTTAAGAGTAGTTAGTTTCATGATTTTACATCGAGTTTTGTAGTCTTTATTTTTCAAAGCATGAGGAACTTTCGTGGCATTGTGTTGTTCCTTTTCAATTTTTTTTATGTCACTATCAAGGTAAGGATTCTAGGCTTGTATGGCAAACTCCAGATGTGTTCTAATATATGCAGTATAAATTTTTTTCCAAATGTCAATGTCTCTTGATACAAATGTATGTTTAAGAATTCCAAGCATATTATTTGCTTTGTTTGCAGCTATATTGCACTGTTGAGCATATTTAAGTTTTTCGGAGATTAGATTTCCGAGATTTTTTTCAGAATTTGTGACTTCTAAAACTACTCTATTGGTTGTACCGTCATTTTTGATTTCATCCATAATGTAATCAAATTTTATTGTTCCAAAATTTACATGCATAACTTTACATTTTTTTACATTTAACTCCATTAGCCAGGTTTGCGACCATTTAACAATCTTGTCTATATCGGATTGTAAACCTGCTTGGTCTTCATCATTTTCAACAACTTTCATGAGCTTTGTGTCATCTGCATACATTTTGCAAATGACTGATTTGACATGAATTGGCAGCTCATTAACAAATATGACAAAGAGCATTGGTCCTAACACAGAACCTTGGGGAACCGGGCTAGTTACATCAATCCAGTCAGATTTTGATTCTCCAAGTATAACACGCTGCTTGCGGTTTGTTAAGAAGGCTTTTATCCAGTTTAGAAGATTGCCATTTATACCATACATTTCAAGCTTTTGCAGCAATCTTACAAGCAAAACTTTATCAAATTATTAAAGTCAAGAAAAATTAGGTCGACTGGTTTTTTCTTTAATTTACTATAAGTCAAAAAGTCCATTTTTCTAAAAGATTTGTGATGCAAGTTTTTTGAAAAAAAACCATGTTGAGTTTTGGAAAGCAATTTATTATTTACCAAATGATTGATTATTACTTGTCTAACTATTTTTTCCATAAGTTTGCATGGAACAGAAGTGAGAGATATAGGCCTGTAATTGGCTGGATCTGTTCTATAAATGTTTTATAAATACGTGTAACATTAGCTCTGAACCAAGAGTGGAACTTTTCCAGATTTTATTGAAAGTTGAAAAATCAAAGTTAGCGGAACTGCCATTGATGTGGCACATGCTTTTAAAACAAACGGACTAATGTTATCATCACCCATTGACTTATTTCCATCAAGCATATTTAGGTGTTTGAGAACAATGTTTTGGTCAGTTGTTATATCCGAAGTTAAAACATTTGTTTTGGATGCAAAAGGTTTTAATGGCTGGATCAGTGGTTTCTTTGTAAAAACTGATTGAAATTGGTTGTTGAGAATGTTTGCTTTTATTATTCCATCACTGCTCATTTGGTTTGAATCTGAGATTAAGGCTGATATTTGATTGCTCGCTATCCGTTTACTATTAATATATGCAAATAGTCTTTTTGGATTGTGCTTGTCGTTAGCTAGCTCTGACTCATAGACACGTAATGCTCGTTTGCTATTTTTTTTGACCTCCTTTTTGACAGCTGTATACTCTGTGGTGTGCGCTGCATTTTTTCACTTTGAGTTTGTACCAGTACCAGAGCTCTTTTTTTAGTCTAATTAGCTTGATTAACTTTTTTGTGATCCAGGGTTGCCTTTTTTTGGCAGTAGGCAGTATTTTTTGATATATATATATATATATATATATATATATATATATATATATATATATATATATATATATATATATATATTTATATATATATATATATATATTTATATATATATATATATATATATATATATATATACATACATACATACATATATATATAACAATTATTATATATATATATATATATATATATATATATATATATATATATATATATATATATATATATATATATATATATATATATATATATATATATATATATATATATATATATAACTTCAGCAATTATTATATATATATAATATGTATATTTATAATATATATATAATATGTGTATATATATATATATATATATAACTTCAGCAATTATTATATATATATAATATGTATATTTATAATATATATATAATATGTGTATATATATATATATATATATATAACTTCAGCAATTATTATATATATATAATATGTATATTTATAATATATATATAATATGTGTATATATATATATATATATATATATATATATATATATATATATATATATATATATATATATATATATATATATATAGATGGAATGTGATCGAATGCTATTGCTGACCACGCAGATGTTTTTTTTTGTTGATAACTTGACCACGTCTGTTTTGATATTTTGATGATTTAAACATTTCTGAAATTTGCTGAAAAAATAAAAGCTAAGCTAAACAGTTTAGCTTAGTGTTTTTATGTCTTTTTTTTTAAGTCTGAAAACTATAAATAAAATTTAATAAACTGGAAAAAAGAAAACTATTTCTTGCTATAAAGAGAATATATAAGCTTTAGAATAAAACTCAGAAAACTCAAACTCAAGGCGAAATTTACATTTTGTTATGTTTTTTAATTGCGGTTGAAATAAATTACTTTAAAACTTAACTTATGAAACGTTTTATTAAAGTTACATAAAACGCTTTTACAAATTACTTCTAATTATCAAATGAACAAATTTTATTTAAATTGTTGTTAAATTATTGAAATAAAAAAATATATAATATTTTTAAATTGGACAAACGTTTTTTTTTTAAAAAGTTGCAAATAAAATTTTTTTTTAAATAATAATCTTTTTAAAGTATTAATTTTTAATCATTTCATAAGTCAAGTTTAAAAAAAAAAATTTTAACAATTTTTTGTAAAAAAAAAACAAAAAAAATAAAGCAAATAAATCATTCCATTGCAGCAGCAAGATTTTAATTAAACTTATTCATAATTTAAATATTTTAAAGAAAAAGTCTTATTAAAGATTTTTAGAAAGAAATAGAAAAATAGTTTCAAATGTTTAAATTATCATAAAAAATACATTCCTACTAAAAAAAATTTACATTTTTAATTTACACAAAATGCGTTTATTTTAAATGATCATTATAATTAATTTTTTATTTTATTTAAAGCCCTCGTATAAAATAAAAATGTTAAAAAAGATCAATGTTTAATTGTTGTTTGTAACATAATTATTTTTTTATTGTAATTTAAATTGTTAAAACATTGAAACAGTTGTGGTCAAGTTGTAAAGAAAAAACATTATTAGCGTGGTCAATTACAAAGTGCAATCGCACACCATTCCTGTCCAAGCCTGACTTTTTTATTTTGTTTTCATTTTAAAATTTTATAAAATTTTGAAAATTAGCTTTAAAGTGAATCTCTTTGGTTATTTTAGAAGTTTTTTTTACAATCATTGAATGCACTTTAGATTATAATAATGTCATTTCAGGATTATCATGTTATACTTACACAAAAGCCAAAAATTGGGCCTCCAAAGGTGTTTGATTTGGATTCAGTATTATCATTCCCATGTCCATTAGATATGTACCTTGCACAAGCTATACGATCTGAACACAATATAAAGAAAGAATACCACAGGTTATTTTCTTTAATAAATAGAAGATAAATCTTTGTTTATTTTAGCATCATTTTATTTTTTAAAGTTTTTATTTTTTAAAAATTTTATAAAGTAAAAAAAAATACTTTGTATAATGTTTAAAGTTTTTTAGTGTTTTGTCTTCTTATCATCTTCTTTGTACTGTAAATTAAATAGAAGTTTAAAATTTTAATGTCGTGTGAATTTTAAATTTTAAATTAAGAGGTATTTAACCATTTAAAAAAATAAAAGTTTATATTTCAATTTTATTTGAAATTTATAATAATAATTTAATTTTAAATATGATTGTTTTTTTTTTTTTTTTTTTTTTTTATAGAAAGTTCAGGATAATTGCAGCTGATGATTTCCTTAGTAAATTTGCATCTGATAGATCTCATATGTTAAAACCAAATGGTGAATATATAAAACCACCACCAGATTATCCTCCAATCAGAACTGCAGGTAACTTTTTCTAATATGTTTGTGTGTGTATAAAAAATAAAATGAGTAAGATAAAAAAAAGCTTTTACTTCTACAGGAATAGAATTTTAACAGCGTGTTAAGTGAAGGTTGTTTATTTTTCAATATGGAGACATTAGTTACTTTGTACTTTAGTGATGAAGAGAAATCTTTATAAATATATGAGGTCTTAGTAATGTTTAAATGTTTGTTTAAAATAAATTTGCTTAGAACAAGGCTGCATGCATTCAAGTTGGAAATTAACATTAAGAAAAGAATAAAGGAGAAAAAATGCAGTTGATAAGAAACAAAAAATTGTGTAAGTCAAGAAAACATAGAAGCATGAGAGAATTTTTAAGTACTGATGTTCTAAGAAAAAAATTTGAGAAAATCTAGGAAAAAAAATTTTTGAACATAAAGGCACAGTTACAACATAAAGGCACAGTTACAATAAAAGGATGTGACTTAACAGCAAGTCACATGAGATTTAGAGGTCGATGGAACAAGCGATAATGACTTAAGCAGCAATCACGGTTGTTTTGAATTGTACAAAAGAAAAAGAAAATTTTACAACAATGGGACAGAGGCTTAAGCTTAGGAGCTAAACAGGTCCAGCAGCAATTACTATGTTTTTTTGGACATTGTGTGGCATTATAAGAAGAGCGAGCTCAAATATGACCACAGTATGGTTTTTCTCATTTTCTAATTCTTTAGAAATCCTCTAATCGCTTTTCCCCTCCCTATGCTCTATTATGTCAATTTACACAAACAATTTACGGCCTCCTAAAAAGTGAAAAACATATATTTTATAGATGGATAAAATCTTTTTAAACATATTATTTTTTTTAAATATGTTAAAAAGCATTTTTTTTTTTTTTTTGCTTTTTTACACTTTTTGTTAAAAAAATTTTTTTTTAAACATTAAATTTTACAAAACTTAATATTATTTAAAAGTTTTTTTTTTAACTTTCTATGAAATTTCTCTTTGTTTGAGATCCAACTTGATATACTTTTATAGAAAAATTTTTAGAGTAGTATGGCACCCACCATATTGTCAGATGTTTGGTGTAGGAACTTTTTTTGAATTGAATAAAATAATTTTAATTTTCTTAATCAGTATTAAAATGTTCATTGATTTCTACTATAGTCCAAAAAATTATTTTTTTATCATAACCCTGCATGTTGTCCCTATTTAAGTTTTTGTATGTCTGCCTAAGTCAGTTGATGATATGATATTTATACTCCACTGCATGTTCTCCCTACAGTGACTCACAGTGAAAATGATGCAGCATAGTAAAAGATTTATGATTTTAACATAATTTTAACATAATTTTTGAAAAATATTATTTTTTGTAAAGTACACATTGTATCATAATTATTTGTTTTTATGTTGATTTAAATTAATTTCTAAACAATAATACAAAACATATTGTTTATCCTAAAAAACATGTCACAGAGAAAATGATGCAACTATATTTATTACCATATCTCTCAAAAATGGGAAGTAACTAACAATTACTTTTTTTTATTTTAGTATGACATCTGTCAAAGTTTTACAATAAGAGAAACGTTGGATTGTCCCAACGCAAGATAAATCACGTTTAAGTGCACCAAAGCTTGCCATTGAGGTAAAAAAAAAATTTGGAAAAATGTGAATCCAAAAACAATTCGTAGAGTTTTCAGAAAAAATGACTTACATAGTAGAGTGGCTAGGAGGAAACCATTTATAAGCAAAATTTATAAGCAAAATAAGAAAAATCGACTCAAGTTTGCCAATGAATACAAAAACAAAGATTTCAATTAGGGTGCGTCATAAAACAACATTCTTTGAAAATGTCTAAAAATCCCTCTTAATTTTTTTTTATGTAATAAATTAATACTAAATTAAAAAAAATTTTAAATAAAAAATTTTTTTTAGGGGTTGCTCAAAATCCTTAAACATCAGATGGGTCCTTAATATTTAAAAAAAAAAAGGTCTTTAAAAGCATATCATGTTGGTCTCAAAAGAAGTGCAATTTTATAAAAGTTTCAAAAATAATCATCATTTTATATAAAGATTACTATTAAAAATTTTATGGCTTAAAAACTTTTTTTTTTTTTTTTTAATTTAGGTAATTTCTTGATGTTCCTCTTTGTATTCTAAATTGTCCTAATATTATTGAATTTTTTTTTCTTCTAAACTTTCGAATCCACTGACTATACCTTTATGTGGAACATTACTTTACTCTATTGCTTTTCTCTTTGTTCTTTGTTCACTCTCCTTCATCTCTAGGCTGCACTCTTTTTGATGTTATTTCTGATCAAATTGACCAAGCCCTCTCTCTTTCTCTCCATCAGCCAATATCATTGTTGTTGGTGACTTTGTTGTTGGTGACATGCTCATCACACTGAATGGCTTGGCTCTAGTTTCAGTGACTCTGCAGGCAATAAAGCCCACAACTTTTGCCTTCCTCAATCCCTAACTCAAATAGACAACAACTTTCCAACTCGTTTTCCAGACAATCCAAATCATTTACCTTCTCTACTTGACTTATGTCTTGTTTCTGATCCTAGTCAGTGCTCAGTTTTTCCACATTCACCCTTAGGTGCGTCTGATTACGGTTTGATCTCTCTGAAACTATTTTCTCATTCTTCTTCATCATCAGAATCCCCCTATAATACCTCTTACAATTACCTTTAAGTTGACTGGCACTCTTTCCATTATTTTCTTTGTGAAGACCCTTAAGTAGAATTCTTCCAACTTCCTGCTGACAAATGTGCTTCTTACATAACTTCTTAGATTCAGGCTGGTATGGAATCTTTTATTCCCTCTCAACGATTTTAAATCAAGCCTCATTCTTCTCCGTGGTTTTCCTCGCATTGTACAATTTCCAATCGAAGCCATTACTTCCATATCTATCAACAAAGCAATTCTCCAGAAAATAGACATCTGTTTACTATTGATAGAAACCATTGCACAAAGGTTTTGTCTAACGCCAATGTACAATTTATTGTACATTAGATAGAGGTGAAGAGGTTAAGGCTGTTGCTCTTGACATTTCTAAAGCTTTCGATAAAGTTTGGCATGCTGGTCTTCTCTATAAGCTTTTTTCTTATGGTGTATCAGCTTTTTTCTTATGGTATATTCTTCCTTACCAATCGTAGTATAAAAATCATTCTTGATTTAAGTCTTCTTCATACTCTGTAACTTCAGGGGTTCCTCAAGGTTCTATCTTTGCCCCTATACTCTTTTTAATTAACATTAACGATCTTCCGGATATTTTTACATCTAAGGTGGCATTGTCCGCTGATGATACTACAATTTATTCTTGTCTTGATAAGAAGCCTACACTCTAATTGCTTGGAGGGGGCATTTGAGCTTGAAAAGGATCTCACTTCTGCTACAGCATGGAGCTCACATTGGCTGGTGAACTTTAATTTAGATAAATCTCAATTTTTTTAGCCAATCTTCATCGCAATAATTTAGATTGTCCTTTATTTATGAACGGTAATGAATCATTTACCCTTCATCTTCTAAGATTAAATCTTACTGTCTATTTTTCTTGGAAACCATATATCAAATGCATTGCAAAATTAGCATCTGCTATTTTTGCATCTCTTTATTGTGCTTGGCATTTTATTATTCCGGATTTTATTTTTTATCTCTATAAAGCTCAAATCTCCCCTTGTATGGAATACTGTTACCGTATCTGAGGTAGATCTTCCAATGATGCTCTTTCTCATTTAGGCAAAGTGCATTTTTGCACTTTGCCTAAATGAGAAAGAGTATCATTAGAAAAATTGTAAACATAGTTGGACCTGCCTTGCAGCCAACTTCCAACTATTATTACATCGTTGTAATGTTGCTTCTCTTTCTCTTTTTTATAAATTTTTTAAATTTATAGTATTTTATAAATTTTTTAAATTTATAGTATTTTATAAATTTTTTATAAAATACAGTAATGGGCACTGCTCTAAAGAGCTAGCGTTTCTTGTGCCATCTACTAAAATTCATTCTTGTGTTAATTGTCATTCAATTAAGTCTCATCCTATTACTTTGACTGTTCCTAAAAACTCTATTTATTTGGTTTTTTACCTCAAACATCAGTTCTTTAGAACTTGCTTCCTTCATCTTGCTTTCCTGATTCATATAATTTATAATCTTTTATGTCGTCTGTAAATTGTTATCTTGTTCTATAAAATTTATCTTTTCCCTTCCAGTAACTTGCACTCTAATAGTGGTTGCCTGCAGTCTTGTTGGAAGAAATGGAGTGAAAAAATGTATATATGAATATATATATATATATATATATATATATATATATATATATATATATATATATATATATATATATATATATATATATGTATATATATATATATATATATATATATATATATATATATATATATATTCATATATACATTTATATATATATATATATATATATTCATATATACATTTATATATATATATATATATATATATATATATATATATATATATATATATATATATATATATCGGTGGAAAGAGTTCTGACGTTACAAAAACAAAACAAAACAAAAAGACCTCAAAGATTTTAGTCTCCGGTATCGAATAAGGATAGTAAAAAATTTTTCGAATGCTGGCACTTTGATATTATTTCATATCTTTTATTAAGTATGTTTTCTCCTTTATATGATAAAATGTGAAATTTCTCGCAGAGACAAAGATTACAAACTTTTGATGCTTGATTGTAGGGCTTACATTGTGCTATTATCTTCTATGTAATCACAGGATTTATATGTTTCGATTTTAATTCCCATATTTCTTTGGAAAGTTCAGTGTCATTTTTATATTTGGGTGCATTGAAAGACTTGAGATGGTTGGCATATCTTAATTTAAATGTGGTTTCACTTATACCGAAATAAACTTTATCTTTGAATTGA
The DNA here is from genome assembly GCF_022113875.1 of Hydra vulgaris. Taxonomy (NCBI): domain Eukaryota; kingdom Metazoa; phylum Cnidaria; class Hydrozoa; order Anthoathecata; family Hydridae; genus Hydra; species Hydra vulgaris. Next base: position 56,595,975 of record NC_061160.1, read on the forward strand.
GGATCTCCAGAACTTACTGTGGCTTGGTATATGATATTGCTAAAAAGGCATTGGTTATTTATCGGACAAATTTTTTTGTCTATGCAGTTATACTTTTTTGATGTTTTATTTTTTTTCGCTTTGTAAAATTTTTTTATTATGTGCATTTATTAAAGACTTGATATTAGGCATGCAACTATAGCTTATAACTTTAATATAGTTTCGATTAAAAATTTTAAGAAGCCTGTGTCCTACTGGAAAATGTTGATCAATTAAAGCTAAAAAGTGACTTCCAATTTTAGTTTCAACATTTTTGCTAAATGGAGGATTGCACCATATAATTTTACCTTTGCAATATCTTTTTTGATTTTTGTTTATTTGCGGTTGGTAGGTGAGTTTTGATTTGTATCCTGATTTACGTAAAGCCTCTTCATACGAAAGAATTGAATTATTGAACACAGTTTCATTTACTGCCATAGTCGATCATCTTAACTCAATAGAGTGAGGGATTTTTTTTATTATATCAGGTGGATGGTTTGAATCAGAATGAACATACATAAGTTGGTTATTAGGTTTACAATACGGTTGATAAGAACTGTCAATAAGGTTTAATGTTACATCAAGATAATTGACAATTTTAATATTACATTGGATGGAGATAAGTAGGTTGTTACTTTTAAAAATATGTGTAAAATGCTTTTTGATTTTTTCCATCTGAAGGCCGCTTTTGTTTTCAAAAATAGCAAGGCTGTCGTCACGATACAAGCCAAAATTATTATTATCATAATGTTGAGAGAGCTGAAACAACATAAAAATACCAACTAGTTCAAACTTCAGCTCTATTAAATGCTCCAATTGTGACATCAAATAATCCAAGCTTCATTGTTATTAAAAATTAAAGATTTTCTTGCATGATATGTTATATTATTATCGTCATCATTTATAATAACATATTGTTCGGCAAAACTGATTGCATTGGTAAGAGTGTTTTCACTAATAGATGGGTAAAAATCAATTATTTCAAAAATTAGAAATTTGCAAAGGTGTTTATGTTTGACTTTTTTAAACCAATCGATAACAAATTGAGTGCTTTGCCATTGATTCAACTGTAGTTTATTTTTTCATTCGTGAATAATTTTAGATAAAATAACTTTACTAATTCTTCCTACCTCGTTTTTCGAAGGGTTTAAAAGGCAAACTGAAGGGTTGTTAATAAAATTATCCTTATGGTCTTTTAAAGTGAAAAAACAGTCGGACGATCCATTTATCACAATATTGTTATACACTTCATGGTGGATTAAAAGATTTTTTCCTTCCTTAATTATTTGATCTTTTAATTCTGGCATCGACTTTTTGTATGTAGAAGTAGTTGCGTTTGTTAACAGTTTGTTGTATTCATCTTTAGATAATTTATATAAATTAGATGTTTTGTCTGCCTTTATTAATGTTTTATGCTACGTACTTATGGATTTTATACATTTTGTACGTATGGGTCATACGTATGGGTCTGCTCCATGTACGTATGGGTCTGCTCCATGTACGTATGGGTCTGCTCCATGTACGTATGGGTCTGCTCCATATACGTATGGGTCTGCTCCATGTACGTATGGGTCTGCTCCATGTCCTGCTGCCTTGTAGGATACGCTTTTTTAGGCAAAGGCTAGGAGAAGTTAACTCCGAATTAAAACACCCCCTGCCTTGGGGCTCTTGGTTGAGTAAAGGCTAGAGATGGTGTCTCGATAAAAATACTCATCTTGGGCAGATGTTACATGCATCCAGCTGCTGTCTTGTAGAAGGCCTCCTAGGCATAGACTTAAGGGATAAACAGATTCTATCTGTTGACCAGCCTCGCACCCCTTCCTCATCTATTAGGCTGGCGCAGATGTATTTTTAATACATTGTTTCCAGTTTAGGATGTTGAACGCTGGATCTTCTTGACTCAATGCGTGGGTATTGCTTGTGTTTCTATTTTTATGACTGGGCAACTCATTCTATTATCTCCTAATGAGAGTACAGCTCTAAAACTCAGTTTTATGGTTCTGAGGCCGGCTGGTAGTCAGGTTTCCCGAACTCTGTGGTAGCTCTCAGAGAGGCTGATTCCATCAACAGCCAAAAAATATCAGAGTACTAACAGTGCCATGTTGCGCATGGATGGTGTCCCTGTTTGTACTTTTGGTGTGCATTGCAGAAGCCACATTTGGAGCCCTTTGTTACGGCTTAGGGTTTATTAATAGTAATGAGGCTATTGCTTAGTTGTTAAATAGTGTACTGAGTACTATCTATACTTGAGTCAAGTTTATAAATTTAAAATGACTAAAGTACCTAAAACTAAAAAACACAAAAAACCATTGTCATCACCAAGTTCTCTAAACCTATCATTTACTAATATTTGTGGTCTTCGAAGTAACTTTTCTTCTGTTGAGTCTTATCTCTTGCAAAGTTCACCAGACCTACTTGCTCTTTGTGAGACTAATTTGAGTTCGGCTGTCCCATCTTGTGATCTTAGTGTTGATGGTTATCTTCCTTTAATTCGTAAAGACTCCAATAATCACATGCTCACCCATTTGTCGTGAAACTAGGTTTGAATCTACAGACTATTCATTTATGTGCTTTCGTTTAGCACAACTTCATTCTATCGCCTTTCTCTTTGTTCTATATTGCTCTCCTTCATCCCAAGATTGCACTATTCTTGATGTTATTTCTGATCAAATTGACCAAGCCCTCTCTCTTTATCCTTCGGCCAATATCGTCGTTGTTGGTGACTTTAATGCCCATCACACCGATTGGCTTGGCTCTAGTGTCAGTGACTCTGCTGGCGTTAAGGCCCTCAACTTTTGCCTTTCTCAATCTCTAACTCAAATAGTCAACTTTCCAACTCGTTTTCCAGACAACCCTAATCATTTACCTTCTCTACTCGACTTATGTCTTGTTTTGGATCCTAGTCAGTGCTCAATTTCTCCACATTCACCCTTAGGTACTTCTGATCACGGTTTGATCTCTCTAAAACTATTATCAAATTCTTCTACTTCATCAGAATCCCCCTATCATCGTACCACATACAACTACCTTAAAGCTGACTGGGACTCTTTCCGTGATTTTCTTCGTGATGGCCCTTGGGTAGAAATCTTTCGTCTTCCTGCTGACAAATGTGCTTCTTACATAACTTCGTGGATTCAGGCTGGCATGGAATCTTTTATTCCCTCTCGACGATTCCAGGTCAAGCCTCACTCTTCTCCTTGGTTTTCCTCACATTGCGCTGCAGCAATTTCTAATCGAAACCGTTACTTCCATATCTATCAGCAAAACAATTCTCCAGAAAACAGACATCTGTTCACTATCGCCAGAAACCATTGTAAAAAGGTTTTGTCTGACGCCAAAGCTCGCTATTCCCAGGTCATTAAATCTCGTATCTCATCACAAAAATTAGGCTCTCGAAACTTCTGGAGAATCTTTAACAGTATCAATAATAAGGGCAAATCTGTTATTCCTTCTCTCTTGTATGGTTCAGACTTTGTCACCTCACCTAAAGACAAAGCTGAATTGTTTGCTAAGAACTTTTCATCAATATCATCTCTTGATTCCACTAGTAGCGTTTTACCTGACATAGCCGTCAAACAGGTTGATCCCTTGCTTGACATTCGCATCACTTCAGCTTCTGTATCTAAAGTAATTTCCTGCTTAGACTCTTCAACAGCTTGTGGTCCTGACAACATTCCTGTTGTAGTCTTGCAGAGGTGTTCTCCGGAGCTTTCATCCATACTTTCTAAACTGTTTAGCAAGTGCTTATCAGAGTCTTGTTTTCCATCATGCTGGAAAGCAGCATCTGTTATCCCTATTTTCAAAAATTCCGGAGAGCGATCTGATTCATCTAACTACCGTCCCATTAGTCTTCTTCCTGTCATAAGCAAGGTTTTTGAATCTTTAATCAACAAACACTTAATCTCTCATCTTGAATCAAATAACTTACTTTCTGATCATCAATATGGATTTCGGTCTTCTCGTTCTACAGCTGATGTGCTAACAGTAATAACCGATAGGTTTTACCGTGCATTAGATAGAGGTGGAGAGGTTAAGGCTATCGCACTTGACATTTCTAAAGCTTTTGATAAAGTTTGGCATGCTGGTCTTCTCCATAAGCTTTCTTCTTATGGTGTAGCTGGTAACGTCTTTAAGAATATTGAGTCCTTTCTTTCCAATCGTAGTATAAAAGTTGTCCTCGATGGACAACACTCTTCTTCACATCCTGTAACTTCAGGGGTTCCTCAAGGTTCAATCTTTGGCCCTATACTCTTTTTAATTTACATTAACGATCTTCCAGATATTCTCACATCTAAGGTGGCATTATTCGCTGATGACACTACCATTTACTCTTGTCATGATAAGAAGCCTACACTCTCTGATTGCTTGGAGGGGGTATCTGAGCTTGAAAAGGATCTCACTTCTGCTACAGCATGGGGCTCACAGTGGCTGGTGAACTTTAATTCAGATAAAACTCAATTTTATTCGGCCAATTGTTATCGTAATAATTTAGATCTTCCTATATTTATGAATGGTAATGTACTAGATGAGTCATCTACCATTCATCTTCTAGGATTAACTCTTACTTCTGATCTTTCTTTTAAACCGTATATCAAATCCATTGCAAAATTAGCATCTGCTAAGGTTGCATCTCTTTATCGAGCTCGACACTTTCTTACTCCAGATTCTATTCTCTATCTCTATAAATCTCAAATCCGTCCCTGTATGGAATACTGTTGCCACATCTGGGGCGGATCTTCTAATGATGCTCTTTCTCTTTTAGACAAGGTGCAAAAACGAATTGTAAACATAGTTGGACCTGCTCTGGCAACCAATCTCCAACCTTTGTCACATCGTCGACAATGTTGCTTCTCTTTCTCTTTTCTACAAATACTATAATGGGCACTGCTCTAAAGAGCTAGCGTCCCTTGTGCCATCTACTAAAATTCATTCTCGTGTTACTTGCCATTCAATTAAGCCTCATCCTTTTTTCTGTGACTGTTCCTAAGTGCTTCAAAAACTCTTATTCTTCTAGTTTTTTTCCTCGAACATCAGTTCTTTGGAATTCGCTTCCTTCATCTTGCTTTCCTGATTCATATAATTTGCAATCTTTTAAGTCATCAGTCAATCGTTATCTTGCTCTACAGATTTAGTCTTTTCTCTTCCAGTAACTTCCAACTCTTATAGTGGTTGCTTGCAGCCTTGTTGGAAGTGAAGATGTTAAAAAAAAAAAAAAAAAAAAAAAAATATATACGTATGGATTTTATTTTTATACGTATTTTATTTATGGATTTTATTTTTATACGTATTTTATTTTTATACGTATGGATTTTTCATGGCGTACGTATGGATTTTATACATTTTAAACAAATGGATTTTATATGTATGTAATAAATATTGCTCTATTATTTAAAAGTATTGAGCACTCTTAAACACACAAGAGTATTTTTATTATTATTATTAAACCATAATAATACATTATCTATTTTGTGTATATATATATATATATATATATATATATATATTTGTATTTATATATTATATTATATATTATATATATATATATATATATATATATATATATATATATATATATATATATATATATATATATATATATATTTATATATATTTATACCTTGAGCATTTGTAGAATATTTTAGAATACACTAACATAATTTATATATATATATATATATATATATATATATATATATATATATATATCTATATTTCAAGTATCAATATATAAATATCATGTTTTTAACACGTATATATAAAATGTGTATATATATTTAAAAAGATAAAAAAAAACACCAAAATGTTTTTTTTAAGAAAATTAACATTAAAGCATTAAAAGACACATTTTATAATGTAATAATGATTTCATAAATACAAAAGTATTACCAAATATACATAGTACAAAATAATTGTTGGCAGAATTATTGTATTCTATTATTATCTTGAAAGAGTCATTTTATTTGAAACAAAATCTAGTACTTGGTCATAACACTTTTTGCAGCTAAGACTGCTTTGATTCTTTTAGGCATACCGTCAACAAGCTTTGTTAATAACAATGGTTCTAAGCTATTCCATGCCTCTTTTAGGCAATTGAAAAGACAAACTTCATCATTACACATTCTTCTTTTAATTATATCTTTGAGTATTGACCATAGGTTTTCAATTGGGTTTAGATCGGGAGATTGGCTAGGCCACCATTTCAGAGTTAGCATATTATTTTCAACATATGCTTTGTTATATTTTGCAGTGTGCTTAGGATTATTATCTTGTTGAAAAAGATAGTTACCATAGTTACCATCTGGAAATAATTCCAAGCATCTTGGCTTTGCATTATGAACAAGGATACTATGGTACTGGTATTGATCCATATTGCTTTTAAACTTGTGAATTCTTCCTGTAGCATGCGCGACAAAGCATCCCCATACGTTAATCTTTTTTTGATGCTTAACTGTGGCTTTTATACATTCATGATGATACTTTTCATTACTACGCCTCCAAACAAAAAATCTTCGATTGCATCTAAAGCTAAAAGGAGACTCATCTGACCAAACAACTTGTCTTCATTGGGTAATAGTCCAGCCTTTATGCTCACTGCACCATTGAAGCCTACGTGCAAGATTGATCTTTGATAAAAGAGGTTTTTTGATAGCCCAATGAGAATCTAAATTTACACTCATGTAAATGACGAATTATAGTTTTTCTAGAAATATTGGTAATACCAGTTTCTGCTTTTATCCCATCTGTAGAAATACGGCAATTTTTAAGGGCAGCTTGGACAATGTGTCTATAGTAGTTTTTCTCTTTCTTCCTGATTCAGATTGACGGACTGTTTCTCCTGTCTCCTTATACTTCTTTAGAAAATCAGTAATAGTACTTTTTCCGCATCCAACCTTGCTTGCAATATCTCTATGAGTCATACCAAAGGATGACATCTCAATAATTCTTCCTTTACTAATGGCATTTAAAACCATTTTTATATATTATATATTTATCTAGTCTAAAATGTAATAAATTAGCATATTTCACCATTAATAAATACATCTTAGAATTTTTTTATATATACAGGATTAGGGTAAGGTTAACCCTGTCTATCTACAATTAATATTTTATTACAAAATGATCAAATAACTTGAGAGTTATTTAACCATAACTATGAAAAATAAGAGCCCAAATATGAAAAGAAAAAAAAAGTTAACTTATACTCACTATGAAACTCTTTTTTAATATAAGAAATGTCATAAGACATTTAAATAAACAAGAAATATTCAAAAAGTTGAGATATTGAGTTAAATATCTGAGAAATGCTTTTAAAACCCATAAAATGTAAATTTTATATATATATATATATATATATATATATATATATATATATATATATATATATATATATATATATATATATATATATATATGATCTTTTGCATGGTAAGCGAAAGAGACTTAAAGGGTGAAAAAAAAAAATAATACATATATAACATACACATTTTGAACATATTGACTTTTTTGGTGAAAAATAACTTGAAAAGAACCTTTTAAAGGTTTATTCTATACACATTTGGGACACCAACATAATTAGTTTTGAAAGTATTGACATCTTTGGGAGATATTTAGTCTTAAATTTGACGTCTTTGTGCTGATCCTTTTGCAATTAGCCTCTTAATAAAAAATAAAAAATTTGAGGGTCACCAGAGAGTTCTATTTTTAATTAGTTTCACAAAGAAAATGTACTTTACATATATATAGGATGGTATATAGGATGATAATTTATATTTTTAAATTTCATTAAAATATTTTTTGGCACTCAGAAGATATAAAAAATTTTGAACCCCCCTTACCCCCACATTTTCCCATTTCCCCCTACTCTTTCCTTTCCCTCCTCCCCTCCTCCTCCTTCCTTCCACCCCCACCCCCATCCTCCTTCTTTCCACCCCCACTCCCCGCTCTCTCCCATTTTTTAAATTAAAAAAGTTGTCAAAAAATAGATGCAGTTTTTACTATAGTTTTTATCTTATGTCTGGAAAGAGCGGTTAAAAAAATCCTGAAGTTAAAATAAGATTAATTGAAATATATCAGTATCTATTGTAATCTATTGCGTCTATTCTAAATCGCAAATAAAGCTTTTCGAAAAGCTTTACAATATTTTTTACAATAAACTTTTAGTATTTTTTACTTATAAACTTTCCAGTTTCTTTACAATAAACACTGTAAATTAGTAAATATAATATTTATGCAGTATTTAATGTTTATATTTTAAATATAAAAAAGAAAATGAAACGGTTTTCTTTACTAATCTTTTAAATAACAAAGAAGACTTTATAAATTATTTAAAAATTTTTTTAGATTTAATGTTATTATATTTTATAACTTAATTTTTACTCATTAAATAAATATTTAGTAAGTTGTGTAAATTTTAAATAAATTTTTTGTATAAAATGTCGCGATAAGAAAAACCGTGTAAAACCTATAGCTAAAAATCAATAGCTTGTGCTTGCCAAGTGCATTTTAAGCGTGCATTTATTGGTTCTTGAGCTCATTTCTTCGACCAAGGCCATTTTCATGTTTTCATGAAAACAATTTTTTTTTGAATTTGAAACTAAAGAAAAGTAAGTGTGTCGACTGACAGAAGCGTTATTTGAAAGAAAATGCGAATTCATTAAAGGATCCGGGGGGTTGTAATGGTCAGGGTTAGGGTTATATTTTTATATTTCTCCGCGTATTTAACTTTGTACAAAAATAAAAAAGATAAAAATACTAACACATTTTTGTTAAAATATTAAATTTTTTTATGTAAAAATTATGTAAAAATATTTAATGATATATAAATATGTATTTTTTTCTTTAGATTATGAATTTTTTTCTTTAGATGAATCGATGAATCTTGATGAATATATAGACATGACACCTCATTTTGGCGAAGGCCGAGTAAAGGACTTAAAAGGTTTTGTCAAGTACTATGGAATTAGTTTTCCTATTACCTGAATACGTCGAATGACATTTTGATTTCAAAGCTTATACTTCTGAAAGTCAATAATCCTTCATGAACTTCATGCTTCTAAACTACTTCTGTTCTTGAAATTATTTTGTTTGCTAATAAATTTTTTACGTTATTGTTAGAATAGAAAGTTTAAGTAAATATGCAGGCGAATGTCATAAATTAATTGATATAAGTTATTCAATATATGTTATACAATACACAATTTTTTAATATTATATTTGATATATCATTAAATGTATCAATGAAAAAAGTTATTTATTTCTTATTTGTTTATTACAAATATTTTAATAAAGTTCAGTAGTTGTTAATTCTTTCAAATTGATTTAAAATGGAATGCAATATACACATTACAGATGCAGAATAGGAAATAATGTGGCCATTGTGTTAACCTCCCCCTTCTCTCTCCCCCCTATCCCAATCCCCCCCCCCCCATCCTTCCCCTGTACATGCTTATCACACCTTTTTAGGTAATTGAAACCATGACAGTTGTAATTGAGAAATCGCGTTATGTAATTTGGTACTAGGTAAAATGCGAACTGCGAACTGGTCAAATGCGAACTTTTTTGCGAACCATCGTCCTATTGGTTGTTAATGATGTAATGTTTTACTTCCGTTAAATAGTTAATTTAGCGGTATATTTTAAGGACTTTTAAGCGAAAAAATTAATTAAAAATAAATAAAAGGAGTTTAAGTGAAACTAGAAAAATACAATATAGTTTTTTTTTTTTTATTATTATTTGATAGCGGTCTGCCCAAACCAAATTCCCTTAGTCGATGTAGCAGCACTCTGTTGCGAGTAAAGCTATAAGATAGTCGATGTAGCAGCACTCCGTTGCAAGTCAGGCTATATATAATAAGTTAGTAATTTCAAAGTTTCTTTCATTTTGAATCAGGGCCGGGGCTATAGTTCCCCTAGCTCTCACCTCCTAATTTAAAACTGAATATACGCGTCAAAGACTGACAAAAAAAGTTCAGAAGCCTTTAATAATTAACATTAATAAAAAAAAATTAAAAGACTTGAATATGTTAGGAACATCGAAAAAAAAATCATAAATAATCATCAAAAAATACCTGCTTCAAAAGATTCAAACCTAATGTGGAACTCGGTTCTTGACGAAAATATGAAAAAAATAAAATCTATTGATATATTTAAAAGAGCTATAAAAAAAACACTTACTAAATTTAAACAATACGTACATTCTTTCATTTTTTTAATTAAAAAAAGATATATATATATATATATATATATGTATTTTGCGTGTGTATGTATATATATATATATATATATATATATATATATATATATATATGTATGTGTGTGTATGTGTGTATATGTATATATATATATATATATATATATATATATATATATATATATATATATATATATATATATATATATATATATATATATGTATATATACATGTATGTGTATGTGTGTATATATGTATATGTGTATATGTATGTGTGTATGTATATATGTATGTGTGTGTATGTATATGTGTATATGTATATATGTATATGTGTGTATGTATATGTATATATGTGTATATGTATATATATATAATGTCTATAAAATGTTCAGAATCTTTTTTAATTCAAAATATCTTTCGTATATTTAAATATATATTATGAAGTTTATTGGATATGCATACGCATATGTACGGATTTGTAAATTATTTTTTCAAAATTTTTTCTTTTTTATTATTTTCAAACTTTTTAGTTTTGTCAAACTTAAAAATTATTTTTTCAACTTTTTGATTTTTTCAAACTTTTTAATTTGTTTTTTTTTTTTAAACTTTTTTTAATTTCACTCTTTTATATATTATTGGAAATTGTAAAATTTTATTTATTTTTTTTTTTATTTTCACGAAGGGGCTTGGTGATAAGACATTTTGTCTTCTACTTGCCCTAGTCAGCTTGCATTTGTATAAATTTATTTGAATGTAAGGTTAACATTGTAAAATGTGTCAAATGACGAAAAATAAAAATTAAAAAAAAAAAAAAAAAAAAAAAAAAAAAAAAAATGTAAAAGCAAACTTGATGAACTGTTTAGGGTGTGATCGGGGTTCGAATACTGATGACTGACAACTTTGTGAGCAGCCATAGCGCAGTGGTTAGCTCGCTTGCCTTAGAATCTAGAGATCCGTAGTTTAACGTTTCCTCTGGGCAAGTTTTATAACATATTTAAGGAAGAAAGCGTGCACTTTCTTTCAAATGCTCTTCCGCGGTGCTCTGCAATAAGACCGTATGGTCTTTTTGGGGCACCTAAAATTAAATTTAAAAAAAAAACTTTTTTTAACAAGAAATGTCGTCATGATTAAAACTCGTAGATGATAATTTATTGCAGACTCTTGTGTCGAGTTGTTGGTTAATTTTTGGAAAGGGTGTTTGAAAGTACATTAGTTCAGCTGTTGCCTTTTGAAACTCTACAGTTAAATGCTAACCCCGGTGGAAACAATCTGGATAAAATTAAAAAAGGAGTAAAAGTGCGAATTGCATTCCATCTTTATTAGGTGCTACCATTGTAGAACAATAATGGTATATTTAGAAAGTATTGTTACTGTGACAAAAAAAATAAAAATTATGAGGGTGGTTGTGCGCGTGCTGCGTAGCATACAACCACACATTATTCAACAGTTTTAAATATAGAACACGTGAAGTAAGTGTTTAGATTTTATTTAATAATAAAATAATAATAAATAATAAAATAATTAATAATAAAATTAACCTAAATTTTGAGAATCCTGATACATTAATATTTTTCAATATTTAACTCTAATTTTTAATGACACTGTTTAGATTTAATTTACACCTTATATTTTTTTGTAAATAAGTTATTATTTTTTATTTATTATTTATCTGAATTTTTAATTGATTTCAAATAAAAATGATAGTTGCAAATGACATTCGATGGGATTTCAATCACTGCAAAAAAAAAATTTTTTTTGAATTTTTTTAAATTTATTATTTATTTTCATTTTTTATTCACACTAACACAATTAGACTGCTTAGCTAATAAATGCTATTAAAAGCGCCTATCTAACCTCCTGGATTTAGGCAGGAATGGAAGCTTTTATTCCTCCTCGTTGGTTTCAAATCAAGCCTCATTTTACTCCATGGATTTTTCCTTTACGTGCAGCTTTTATATCTAATGTTAATCATTTTTTTCATTCTTTTTAAAAGAAAAACTCTCTTGATTAAATGCGGCTATTCATTATTAAAAGAAATCGATGTAAAAAGAAGCTGTCTAATACTAAGCTCCATTATTCTCAGTTCACTAAATCCTGGTTCTTGTCTCAGAGGTTAGGCTCCAAAGACTTTTAGAAAATCTTCAACAACATTATTAACAAGGGTAGACAACATTCCTGTCATAGTTTAAAAAATTCTTCTCTAGAATTCTCTTCAATTCTCTCTAAAATATTTAATAAATGCTTGATTGAGTCTTGTTTTCCTGTCTTTTGGAAAATGGCATCTGTTGTTCCTATTTTTACAATCTCCGGAGAACATTCCGACCCGTCAAGTTATTGTCCGATCAGTCTTCTATTTTTAGCAAAGTTTTTGAGTCTTTGTTCAACAAATTTCTCACATCTTATCTTGAGTCAAATAACTTATTCTCAGACAATCAATACGAATTTGATCCTGTCACTATTCGGCTGACTTGCTAACTGCTATGACTGAAAAATTTTATTGTGCATTAGATAGGATAGGATAGGGCTATTGACATGGCTATTGCTCTTGATATATCTAAAGCTTTCGACAATTAGATATAAAACGACCTAAAAAAATAAAAATTCGACCATTAGATATAAAAGTTTGATATGCTGGTCTTCTGCATAAGCTCGCTTCTTACAGTGTATTTGGAAAAAATTTCCAAATATAAAGTTGTGTCTTTCTAACCGCTTTATTAAAATTCAAGGTTCAATCCCTGGTTCTATTTTTTTTCTTATCTACATTAATGACAAACTTACATCTAATGTAGCTCTTTTTGCTGATGATTCAATTTTATACTCCTGCGTTAAAAAAAAAAGTCTTCTCTTTAACTGATTAGAACAGGCAGCCAATCTTGAATCTCACTTTTGTAACAGATTGGGGCTTGTAGTGGCTTGTGAATTCTAACTCCAATAAAACTCAACTTTTTTTTGTAAACAACTATCGTAGTACTGTCGACATCCCTATATTAATGAATGGTAAACCCGTTTAATGAGTCCTCTTCTTTACGTCTTCTTGGGTTCACTCACAACTCACCTTTCTTGAAAATAATCAATTGCTAAAAAAATCCTCTTTGTCTTGCTCGCCAGTTTCTTACTCCTGGTTCCATTTTCTACCTCTAAAATCTTTTATTTGTCCCTGTATCAAATACTGTTGTTATATTTGGGCTAGTTCTTATAATGGCACTCTTTCTCTTCTAATCAAAATCTAAAGACGCATTTTAAACGTAGTTGGACTCGCCAAACTTGAATCACTCTTCAATCGCCGTAAAGTTGCATCTCTTTCTCTTTTCCACAAGTACTAACATAGTTGCTTCTCAAAGGAGCTATCATCTCATGTTCTATCAACAAAAACTCATTCTCATTTATTCAGTTATTCACTCGTTATTCAGCATATATTTGACTCTCATTCGTTTACTGTATCTGTCCCCGCATGATCAAAAACCTTTGGTCGCCTAGTTTTTTCCCCACACTTCAACTCTTTTTAAATTCTCTCCTGTCTTCATGTTTTTCTGACTCATACAACCTACAACTTTTCATGTCCTCTGTCAACCGTTTTCTTGCCCTATAACTCTTTTTTTTCTTAACTTAATAGTGGTTTAATCTTAACTTAATAGTGGTTGCTTGCAGCCTAGTTGGAAACGAATCAGAATAAATAAATAGAAAAAATGGTGGATTCCAGCCTAAATTACAAAGTAATCTAAGACTGCAAAATAAAAAATTGAATAGTTTTTATAAAGTTTAATTATACTTTATGTTTCAATTACATTTTGAAACGGTCTTCTTTAACAACAGTTTGGTTTTTAAGTCTTTCAATCTTTATCTTGCTCTATAAGCTTCATCTTTTCTCTTCTAATAACTTCCAAATCTAATAGTGGTTGCTTGCAGCCTTGCTGAAAGTAAAGAAGTTGCAAAAAAAAAATGTGGCTGCGAAAGTGTACAAGAGGAAATATCAAAAACAATGGAATAGAATTTCCACCGTTTTTGTTATTACTTTGTTTTTTTTTTCACCTTTTATTTTAGTCTCTTACCAGCAATTCCCTTTGCTGGCTTATGAACAGTTGTAAGAGCGTTTTCATCAATATTATAAATGCAATCAGCAGAAAATTCATAGCGTTTCTATACACTATCAAGATTTTTGAAGAAATTATTGTTGTTGTTCGACTGAGGCTGAAGCTTCTGGCATACAAATAAATAATTTTGTGCAATTTAAGAATAAATATAACCATTCAGTTCCAGCTGTTTCACTCTTTTTCTAGTTTTCTGGTACTTTAATGTCATTTTTATTTACATATTGAAATTGATTTTGGTTACTTTGCTTCTCTAACAATAAGTCAATAATGCATATTAGATGCTTTACAAAGATACCTTGAAAGTTCATCTTCTTGTACCTTATTCTTTATGATATTTATAATATATTTATGTTGTTCATCAAAGTTATTCTAAGAAGTTTTTTTTAAACCTTTATTTTCTGTTGTAAATTTGATTTTGAAATTTTATACTCTTGTGCCCGTAGCAATAAACTCCCAGATTCAACAGCCATCACAGCGACAGCCACCACACCTGACAGCCATCACAGCGACAGCCACCACACCTGACAGCCATCACAGCGGCTTTAATTATATGAGCATCAAGCTTTAACATTGTAAATTTAAAAATTGATGAAGTTGAACAGGGTCCCATTTTACCCCAAATCTGCTCTCCCAAATCACCCCATCACTAGTAGGTGTGAGAAAACCTTTATTTTAAACAGTTCTTTTAAGCACATGTTAATCTTATTTTTTCAGTAATTAAATTAGATATTAGTGATTAATTAAAAACTATAAACAAAAAAACATATTCAAACAACAAATAAATATTTAATATTAATTTTTTTTTTTTTTTTAAGTTGATTAAGGTGCCCCAAGAAGTCCTTACGGTCTTATCACAGAGCACCGCGGTAGAGCATTTAATAGGAAGTTCACGCCTCCTTCCCAACCGATGTCGCAAAACTTGCCCAGAGGTGGGGTTTGAACCACGGATCTTAGGTTTCTGAGGCATGATGTCTTCAAAATCCAGGAAACTTGTCAGATTTTTACATATTCACAAATAATTTGAAAATAACTACTGAAACTCAAAAAGCACAATGAAGTAGTTGTTGTAAACTTATATAAAAAATTTTGCGTTATTAAATTTTCTGCTTAGATATGTCCTATCTCACTCCGCGTCCTATTTCACCCTGTTCTCCTCTACTACTCCGAAAAAATTATGAGAACACTACGCTTTATAACTTTTGGTACCTAAAACACTTTTAGTATGTGTTACCAGACTTGTTAGTCCTTGACCTTGCCTTAAGGCCAAAAATTAAGGCTTTAACCTTTTCTTTGCCTTGAAACTATTGACCTTGGAGTTGGCCTTGGCCTCGAACATTTTGGTCTTGAACGTTTTGGCCTCGGTCCTTTTCTTAATAATGTCAGAACTTTCTTTTGTGTTTGCATTTAAAAAGTTAAAGAGTTATTTTTGTTTACTTGAAAGTTTTAGAATTTAATTTTGTGTTTTATGTCACGGTTTAAATTTCCATGACTATAAAACAATCGCAATAAAAAGCATCTAATTCTCTTATGACTCCCTGGTCCATTAGTTGGGTTTTGGAGGTTATTTATCTGGAGGTTGTGTATAGTGGTAAAAATACTAACTTAATTGCTCTGAGTTGTCAACATTAGGATGAGCTGGGCAGTTAATTTTGAGTCAACCAACAATCTCTTGAGACGTTTTAAGAGGAAGATATTTTCCTTTGATTTTCAGAACAGTCTTGTATTGTGAAGATGTCATGTTGAAACTTCTACCACGCTTTGTCGCAATGCGTTCGATTATATTTTAACAACATTACTTCGTTTGTTATATTTTGATAACATTCCATAATGTTAGGTTTTGAAATCCATTGGAATGCATCAATTGCAAAAAACTTCAAATAACTGACTGGGATTTTGTCAAGAGGAATAAAAAATCATTTTGAATAACTAAAATTTTGAATAATTGCAGGTTTAAATAACTGATGAATATTTGCTTGAGTTTGTTAAGGAAAATTCACGGGGAAGGAAGATTGCTTCAAATATGAGGAAAATTCAAATAAGTGCCACTTTGAATAATTGTGAATTTACAGTAGTTTAATTATCCTTCTTCGATAGTTTGGTCATTGAACAATCAAAAATTTGAACAACACCATAAACCGCTTTGAGATCTCTTAAAAATAGCCACTAATAACAAACACCTCAAATTTAGGAGCTATTTACCAAAAAAAAAAACACTCTTTTTTCAAATTATAAAAAAAATTATGTTTTACAAACTTGAATAAATTATGTTTTACAAACTTGAATAAATTATGTTTTACAAACTTGAATAAATTATGTTTTACAAACTTGAATAAATTATGTTTTACAAACTTGAATAAATTATGTTTTACAAACTTGAATAAATCTTGAACGAATAAATCACTAGAACTAAATCAAAAATAGATTTCGTAAAAAAAAAATAATATGAAACAATATTCAAATGAAACAATGTTCAGCAATCAGAAATATATATTTGAGAAGAATTTCTGTGTCACTGCAACGTCAGCTCCTGTCAAGCGTATCTCTTGTCAGAGTGGATTAATAATGGTGCATCATAGAACTCGTATGTCTGAATCGCTGCATAAAACGTTGATGTTTCTTAATGTAATAAAGATTTATAAGCTATCCCAGCTAGCACACTTACGTTGGGCCAACGTATGTAAAACCATCGCGATGGTTTTGATACGTTCGATACGAACGATGGTTTTACACACATAATTTCCAATGCAAAACCAACGTTGATCCAATGTCATTTGTTTAATGATAAAATCAATACCGACGGAACTAAAAACAGCTAGCACATTTAAATTGGTCCAACGTATGTAAAAACATTGCAAAAAGCTGATTGTTTTTGCAATGTAAACCCAACATTGATCCAATGTTATTAACTTGACGTTGATTTAATGTGTATAAACCAACGCTGAATTTATGTATGTAAAAACATCGCAAAAAGTTGGTTGTTTTTACGATCTAAACCCAACATTGATCCATTATACATAATCCAACGTTGATTCAATATATATAAATTAACGTTGATCCAAAGTATGTAAAAACATCGCAAAAGTTTGATTTTTTTTACGACCTAAACCCAACGTTGATCCAATGTTATTAACCCGTCGTTGATTCAATGCGTAGCATTGAATCAACCAACGTTGATTTAATTGTATAGACATACATTGGAGCAACGTTAAATTTTATATCGGATCAACGTTGCGTTTACATCGAGAAAAGACAGATATACAAATTTGTATAATTTATAAGAATCATTTTTCATTTAAATATTTCAATTGATTATGGAAATATATTTTACTAATACATTTTTCTCTTTTTTATGTAATAAAATATCAAGCAACAAGCAAAACAAACATTAATAATGCTTATTTAATTAGATGCAATATAATAATTATCAATATGTAAGTCATAAGCAATGTTAAATCGTCGTCGACATCAAATTAACTTAATAAAGAGTTCATATTAAATGAACTCTTTAAGTCTTTGTCGGTTTGACTAACAGCACTATTGCACCTTCCAACATCGTGTGCAATTCTGTCCGATTTCTCTATGCTATCTTGCTAACACGACTATCTCTGCCTTTCACTCTATCATATCTTCGTTTTTCCAAACTCACCTAACTCTCGGTCTGTAAAGCGGGTTATGACGCTCCTTTAGAGCCAAAACAAGTCTCTGCGGACCTAGGTAATGTGGCTTCCACAAGGCAATTAGCTGGCGGAGAATAAACCACAAAACCTTGAATCATTGTGAAAATGGTGGAAATATGTATGTATAAATACATATATACAACTATATATGCGTAAATATATAATATTTTATGTTTATATGTATATGCCTAACTTAAAACAGATAAATTCAATTCCTATAAAAGATAAATATGAAGCTGTGCAAACGCAATATATAACGTTGAATCAACTTAATATACAACGTTTTGCCAACGTAAAATACAACGTTGAATTAACGTAAAACAATACGCAATGCCGACTAAAAATACAACGTTTAGCCACCTTTGGTGAAATATCTCCACCTCACAATACATTTAGAGCACTACTTAGACTCGATATTAAAAATACTAAAATACAGATTATAAAAATTTTAAAAAAGAACAAGATACAATTTCGTAGTACAATTTATTGAACATGAATCTCAGTTAAAAGAAGTTTAAAACATAAAAGCAGACTGTATAAAAATGCAAAAGATTAAAAATCATAATCTCATAAAACTTAAAAATATGTTTGTCAATGTGTCAGTATATACGCCAAGATACATGCTTGACCTTGTGCATTGTGTCAACAAACCTATGGTGACCCTGTTAATCACTACTTAAAGGATAACTGAAAATACAGCTATAAATATTGGAAATGATGGCAAAAAAATGCGCTGATCTCAGAAAGGTTTTATATTTTAAAATATTTACTTGTGATATCTGTATGAAAGATTTATGAAAGCTTTACATAAAACTATTTTGTGTATTGATCAACTATTTTTGAACTTAGTAAAAAAAAAAACTGTAATTTCTGTATCGATCAACTCTGTATCGATTTTCAAACATAGTAAAAAAAACTTTTTTCTGTACCAATCAACTATATTTAAACTTAATAAAAAAAAAACTATTCTATGTAGTGTTGAACCATTTTCAAACTTAGTCAAAAAAAAAATACTATTTCATATATCGATCAACTACTTTCAAATAAGTAAAAAAAATTTTTTTGTTTATGCGACACAATGATTGCAAAAAGTGAGCAACGGAGCCATTCAGTTTCGTAGACCTGAGAGATGTGATAATAAAAACAGTTATAAGATGGTATCATTGAATAAAAAGCAAAAATCATAAGAAAATATAAAATAAGTGATAAGACTTTTGTGAAGGTGAAGAACGAAGCTAAATGCTCGGCGGGTAGGAAGAGAACCAACTAACACTCTAGTCACTCTATGTGTAGATCATATGTAACAAAGAACAAATATTTGATATACTGATTTTGGAGACTGTTGATGTCTACAGGTGTGATGGTGTAGTGTATTAGTACGTACCGTTTTGTCGTCTAGTATGGTATCGTTATGTTTTCGTTCACTTTCAAATCGGGTGAATAGAACGCTAAACACACTCAGTTCTTGCGCTTATGGGCTAGCACATCAGAGCCAGACGTAAAACCTACAGAATGAATTTCAATTGATCAAATGCACACAATTGTCACCGTAGGCCACAAGCCATCACTCTTAGCCAAAAGAGCTACTGCCCCGTGCTGCTGTGGAATGATGTGCTATGAAGCGAGATTTCAGACCCGAGCACATAGTCAGCGAGCGCTGATCCGACGTGCATTGTGGAGCTTCCGGCTGAACGTGTGCGTGAGTGTCAGCGTAGTCATTAGGTTATTGATCGCCGTAACCACATCCAGCGGGAAAGCCTAATGTCCGTGAGTGTCCAAAAAAATTATTCTCTGTACCGATCAACCATTTTCGAA
>NC_061160.1:56619810-56652310 GCF_022113875.1 Hydra vulgaris
ATATATATATATATATATATATATATATATATATATATATATATATATATATATATATATATATATATATATATATATATATATATATATATATATATATATATATATATATATATATATATATATATATATATATATATATATATATATGTATATATATATATATATATATATATATATATATATATACAGATATATACAGATATATATATATATATATATATATATATATATATATATATATACAGATATATACAGATATATATATATATATATATATATATATATATATATATATATATATATATATATATATATACAGATATATACAGATATATATATATATATATATATATATATATATATATATATATATATATATATATATATATATATATATATATATATATATATATATATATAGATATATACAGATATATATATATATATATATATATACAGATATATACAGATATATATATATATATATATATATATATATATATATATATATATATATATATATATATAATAAACGAAATATTTTCTTCTTTTAATTTTGCAAAAATTACTCTAATTATAAATTTTAGCACAAGAGGCCTTTCAAAAAATCATCAGTAGTGCTGTTTTTGTTATTATAACAACAAAATATAATTTTTTTAAAAAAACAAACAGGAAGTGATAATTATTTAATGTTGCTGTTAGCAACTATTGTAATCTATATTGTAATGTCAATTAAAAGTTTTTGGTCATGTTTTTGGTTGTGAAAATTTTTCTCATAAGAAATTAGGTTTTTTTCATTTTTTAGCTCCACAAACACAAAAAGCTGGAAAAAAGGTTCTATAATGGAGTTATGCGCACATTGACAATTGTATACATGGTTATCAAACCTATCTGTTGATTGCCCAGTTCTACAACTAGAAATCTGCCCATTAGTGCGAAGTCGTAAGTTATTTGTTTTTCCGGTGTATGTAGCTTTCTTGTTACATGACAAACATTTTAAATAATATATTACATTCTTACTATTACAAGTAATATGGCTTTTTATGTTCCATATAGTACCATTTGATGTTGTAAATGATTTAACTTCTTGAAGGTAGAATTTACATGTTTTACAAGGATTATCATTGCATTTAAATAATCCTACTTCTTTAGTGGTTGATTGAATTTTTGAAGAAGTAAGGGTTCTCAGTAGATGGGGTGGTTGTTTATACGCAATTACTAATTAATGCATGCCTAACAATTGGATATTTAGAAGAAACAAGACTTTTTCCTAAGATTTTACCTAAATACTTTACCAGTAAAGATGTAAATGACATACAGGAATTTTATTATAGATATATTTACGATGGATTCTTAATCTGGCCAAAACATTTAGATATTGTTCTTTATTTCTTTCTTTCATTTATTATAGATATATTGATGATGGAATCTTAATCTGGCTAAAACATATAGATATCGTTAAGTTTAAAAACTCTTTGACCGAAATAGATAATTCAATCAGTTTTACAATAGACATGGGCAGAGAATTTATAATAGATGGAAATACTTATAATGTTATTAATTTCTTAGACATATCTATCATTCTTGAAAACAACAGAAAAATAAAAACAGATATTTATTATAAAGAAACCAATACTCACAACTACTTAGACTACAACAGCCATCATCTTTATCATATAAAAAAGAACTTCCCTTATGGCCTTGCTAAAAGAATAATTGTTTTCACATCTGATTACAATAAAACAATGTTTAGCCGAACTAAAAACGTGGCTAAAAGAATGCAAATATCCTAATAATATTATTGAAAAAGCGTTTCACAACGCGAAACTCCAAGGACCAGCTCCCCAAAATCAATCAAAAGAAATTTTTCCTTTAGTTGCAACTTTTAACAGCAATCTGAACTGCCAACCTTTTATTACTGAAACAAATCTTTTGCTTAATCTATCTTCAAATGTAAGAGTGAAAGAAGTTTTTTCTAATGTCCAGCCAGTAATTGCGTATAAACAACCACCCAATCTACTGAGAACACTTACTTTTTCAAAAATTCAATCAACCACTAAAGAAGTAGGATTATTTAAATGCAATGATAATCCTTGTAAAATATGTAAATTCTACCTTCAAGAAGTTAAATCATTTACGACATCAAATAGTACTAAATGGAACATAAAAAAGCCATACTACTTGTAATAGTAAGAATGTAATATATTATTTAAAATGTTTGTCATGTAACAAGAAAGCTACATGCACCGGAAAAACAAATAACCTACGACTTCGCACAAATGGGCACATTTCTACTTGTAGAACTGGGCAATCAACAGATAGGTTTGATAACCATGTATACAATTGTCAACATGCGCATAACTCCATTATAGAACCTTTTTTCCAGCTTTTTGTGTTTGTGGAGCTAAAAAATGAAAAAAACCTAATTTCTTATGAGAAGCATTTTCACAACCAAAAACATGATACTTTTAATTGACATTACAATATAGATTACAATAGTTGTTAACAGCAACATTGAATAATTATCATTTCCTGTTTTTTTTAAAAAAATTATATTTTGTTGTTATAATAACAAAAACAGCACTACTGATGATTTTTTGAAAGGCCTCTAGTGCTAAAATATTAAAATTTATAATTAGAGTAATTTTTGTAAAATTAAAAAGTTTGAAGAAAATATTTTGTTTATTGTTTATTTTGTTGACTAATTTTTTTTACTTATTGGTTATAAAAATATTTCAAGGGACCCCTTAAAATATTTTTTATTCAAAAAAAATTTAAACCTAGTGTTTTTGTATTAGATAGAACACATTTAGGGGGTGAGAGCAGATTATTTTCAAAATGTTGTTTTTTGGGACATTCATATATATATATATATATATATATATATATATATATATATATATATATATATATATATATATATATATATATATATATATATATATATATATATATATATATATATATATATATATATATATAAATATATGTATATATATATATATATATATATATATATTTATATATATATATATATATATATATATATATATATATATATATATATATATAAATATATGTATATATATATATATTTATATATATATATATATATATATATATATATATTTATATATATATATATATATATATAATATATATATATATATATATATATTATATATATATATATATATTTATATATATATTATATATATATATATATATATATATATATATATATATATATATATATATATATATATATATATATATATATATATATATATTATATATATATATATATATCTTTATCTTGTAGTCTAAAGAGACTTTTATGGTAAAAAAAGTCTCTTTTATAAACAGTTTTGTGACTTTAACAATTAAGCTACATTTTATTGTTGTCCAAAAGTCAAAGCAATTAAATTAAAGTGGAAGTACATTAAACTTTATCGTTTTTAAAAAAACAGCAACAAGAATGATTTGAAAGTATTTTTTAATTAATAATGTTTTTGTTTTTGTTTTATTAAAATATATTTTTAAAACATGTGCAGAGTGTTACTACATTGAATATCTTATAGCCTGCTGCTATAAGGAAGTGTTGCTACATCAACTATCTTATAGCCTGACTCACAACGGATTACTGCTGCATTGGCTATCTTATAGTCTGATTTGCAATGAAGTGCTGCTACATCAACTGAGGGTTTGGTTAGGGCAGGCAGTCTATCATTTTAGAAAAATAAACAAAACATAATTCAAGTTTTTAAACTCTTTCTGGTCAGGGTTAAGGTTTATTAGTGTTAGGTTTATTAGCTTATTAGCTTTATTAGTGCTCTCTTCAAAACTGCAGTTTATGGAAGAAACTTTTCAACTACCATGCAATACTATAAATATATATATATATATATATATATATATATATATATATATATATATATATATATATATATATATATATATATATATACAA
Source organism: Hydra vulgaris (assembly GCF_022113875.1). Classification (NCBI taxonomy): domain Eukaryota; kingdom Metazoa; phylum Cnidaria; class Hydrozoa; order Anthoathecata; family Hydridae; genus Hydra; species Hydra vulgaris. The sequence goes on from NC_061160.1 coordinate 56,623,784, forward strand.
ATTAATAAATTTTTACTATTTATAAAAAATACTTTATATTTCCTTACTTTAATAGTAGGCAGGAAGTTTAAGAATTATTACCGAAATTAAAGATTCTACAATAAAGTGTTTATATACAATTATTTTTCAAGCAAAAGATTTAATTAAGCATTATATATTTTTTATTTTGCTCAAATTGAGACAATTTATATAATTCATAATTGTTATATAAAATATATAATTCATTACATATTATAAAAAATATTATACAATAATGTAGTGCATAATAGTTTTGCATTATATATATATATATATATATATATATGAGTTTGAGCAAAAAAAAAAAGCAGTAATATCATTCAAAAAGAATGTTTTACTTTTTCAAATGTATTTTTAAAAATGTTTTATATTATTAACTTAATTTTAAATAATAGCTTTTATAAAGAAGACAAAGCATTGCATAAGAAAGAGATTTATGAATATTATAAATTTATTTGTTTATAAGAGCATTTTTATAAGAAACTGAATTTTTATTCAAGAAACTAATCAGTCAGTCCAATCTAACTAAAAACATTTGCATTTTAATTAGCACATTCTTTTTTTTATTTTTTTATTTTTGCAATAGCCATGCCTTTAAAAAAGCATTGCAGTTATTAACAGTTATTGGTTTATTTTGAAGATGACTGTTTTGCGTTTTGTTTATAAAATGTTTATAAAAGTATTTGAAATATAACAATAACTCTTTTCTTTTATAAACATTTTTTCAAGCTTGTCCATATTGTCATTATTGCTATAGTGGTATTACATAATACTTCACGTCAAGGATTTTAGGAATATATATATATATATATATATATATATATATATGTATATATATAATATTATATTACATTACATGCAGCGGTGTAGTAAAGTTTTTAAATGCTTGAAATGACCAATTTTTAAACAAAAAGAATATTCCAAATTTTTTTACATTCATATGTATGACGAAAAGATTATTCACAATAAAAATTGCTGTGATAGGAAAATGGGAACAAGAAACCTGTTATAACCTAATAGTAACAATAACACCACTGAATATAATAACAACTCTTAGTAATAACTCAATATGTAATTTATTAATAACACCACACTACAAGTAAAGTTCTTGCTTCGTGTCTCTCAATATAATGTCCCGACCAAAAATGGAAACTCACTTGCACGTTTCTTTGTTCAACATAACCGTGAACCGGAATTACGCAATTACATCAATCCTCCACCCATAAATCATTCGTACTGCTCTAAATAAGATGGTTTACGACGTACTCGACCTGATCTTCGGTTAATTGAAGAGGTTGGTTCAGAAAAAGCACCAGGCTGTTCACACAGTTTCTCGGGCTCAACATCCATGCTAATCTCATCACGATTTTCACTCAAGATTTCGCTTGAACACGGAGTTTCAATCACTTCATTTGGTTTATCAGCATTTCTCAGAAAAGGAGTATTTATGCTTTCTGGTGTTTTAGTAGAGTTAACCTTTTCCACATAACGATTTACAATTTGGTCCACATGTCTCATCTGGATACGACCATCTAACGTTAACACTTTGTAACTAACATTCCCAACTGGTGATATAATTATAGCTGCAATCCACTTTTCACCTTTACTATAATTTTTGACGTAAACTGTGTCTTGATATCATTTCCTTGAAGGTTTTTAATTGAATTCTTAAATGTTTGAACCATTCGTTCTGCTTGACCATTTGAAGCAGGATGATACGGTGCAGAATACACTGGTTTAATTCTATTTGAATATAAAAACTCTTTATATTCTTCACTCGAAAATCCAGATCCATTGTCACTAACGATCACTCGCGGTATACCATGGGTAGAAAATAATTTTCTGAGTACCTTTATTGTTGCTTTGGCTTCAGTACTGTGCACTACTTCCACCTCAATCCATTTTGAAAAACTGTCAACTACTACCAAATATATTTTCCATTCATTGGGCCTGCATGATCGATATGTAGTCGCTCCCATGGTCTACTTGGATATTCCCAAGGATGAGACCAGGTTAATGGATTCTTCTGACTTCTTTGACATGTCTCACAATTCTTTACTTTATCCTCTATTTCTGTGTCAATTCCAGGCCACCAAACATAACTTCTTGCTAAAGCCTTCATTCTACTTATTCCAGGATGCACCTCATGTAATTCCTCAAGTACCGTTTCTCTTAAGACACTTGGCACTATCACTCTTCTTCCCCACAGTAAACAACCTCCTTTCGTTGATAACTCAGAAAACCTTAATGCAAATGGTTTCATCTCCACCTTACTCGGCTCCATCGTCAACCCTCCCTCTAACACTCTATTCAGTACCACTCCTAATATTGGATCGTTTTGGGTAGCTCCTCTTAACTGTTTTTCTGTAATTGGGGTTTTTACTAGTTCCAACATAGCCACCTCTTTGGTTTTTAACCTTGACTTTTCCTTTGATACATCTAAAGGTAAACGGCTTAGACCATCTGCAGTTGCATTCTTTTCGCCAGGACAATATAGTAATTGGTAATCATAAGCTGACAATAGCAAAGCCCAGCGTAACACTCTAGCAGCAGCTCTTGTAGGAAGTTCTTTGCTTTCTGAAAATAGTCCTAATAGGGGCTTATGATCTGTATACAATGTAAATTTTTGTCCAAATAAGAACTGATGAAATTTTTTTACAGCAAAAACTAATGCTAATCCTTCCTTTTCAATTTGTGCATAATTTCGCTCTGCCATATTTAATGTTCTTGAAGCAAAACTGACAGGTTTTTCACTTCCATCATACTGTTGTTGACTCAAAACGGCTCCTACGCCATATGGACTGGCGTCACAGTGAACCACGATTTTCCTTGATGGGTCAAAGTGAGCTAATAAAGGTGCATTGCACAATATAGTTTTTACGCTTTCAAAGGCTTGTTCACTGCTTCTATTCCATTCCCAACTTACGTTCTTCCTTAACAAATTATGGAGAGGCTCTGTGATGGAAGCCATCCTGGGTATGTAGGCATTGTAATAGTTGGCCATTCCTAAAAATCCCCTCAACTCCTTGATGTTCGTGGGTCGAGGCGCATTCATTACTGCTTCCACATTCCGTGCTGTTGGTTTACAACCTTTCTGACTAATTATAAATCCACAAAACTCCACCTCAGGTTGCATGAATGAGCACTTAGATACTTTTAGCGTCAGTCCTGATTCTTTCAAAATTTTTAAAACAGATTCTAAGTTGTTCAGATGCTCAGCATCAGTTTTCCCAGATATAAGTATGTCATCTACTCGCACTTTTACAAATGACAGTCTGCCCAGCCTCCTGTCCATCTCCCTTTGAAAGATGCCAGTCGCACTATGTACACCAAATTGAAGACGAGTCGGCTGATACAACCCTTGGTGAGTATTTATAGTTAAAAACTCTCGCGAAGTTTCATCTAACTCCAATTGTTGATAAGCTTGAGACAAATCAAGCTTGGTGTATCTCTCTCCTCCTGCAATAGTGGCTAACTGATCAGTGATATTCGGTATTGGATAATTGTCAACTGGAGCTGCTTGATTTACTGTAATCTTATAATCTCCACATATTCTTAATGGACCAGTAGGATCCTTAGAATTCTTTAAAACAGGCACTATAGGGGCTGCCCATTTAGAATACTGGACTTTCCTCCAAACTCCTTGGTCTTCTAAGCGATCAAGTTCTTGTTCAATTCTAGTCCTTAAAGCATAGGGCACTGGTCTTGCTTTATAAAACTTTCTGCACCCTTACGTAGTGGTATGTGACATTGGAAGTTCTTCAAGCACCCTAAACGATCACTAAATACTTCTGGGTATTTTTCTACTAATGTCTTCACTTTTGAATCAACCTTATCACAAAAATTAATTCCTCTCATTCTTTTAAACAGTTCTAACCATTGCAGATTTAAACGCTGCATCCAGTCTCTACCCATTAATGTGGGCACATTTCCTTTTACTACAGTTATAGGTAACTTACAACATTGTCCATTATACACTACTTCAACCAACCCTATTCCCTCTGGTCTAATCAGCTCTCCTGTGTAGGTTTTCAAAACAACACCAGAATTTTGTAATTTTCCTTCATTCTTCTTTATTCTTTTGTAAGCTGAGATCCCCATTACAGAGACAGCTGCCCCTGTATCCACTTCCATAGAAACCTCACTTCCATTAATTTTTACGTTAACCATAACTGGTCCAGTCACTTTATCGGACTCTTCACTTATTGAATATATAGCTAGAAAATCATCTTTATTTCCCTCTGTTTCAGCAGTACATCCTTTTTCTGATTCATCTTGAATCCCAATTTTCTTCACACCTAATTTCTTTTCCTTCCTATGATCTAACTCTTTCTTTTCTGATCTGCACTTTCTCTTTATGTGCCCTATCTTTCCACATGTATGACATTTTAAATAACGATAATTACAACTGTTTGCTTGATGACCCCTAAACCCACAACGAAAACATTCTTTACTTTCTTCTGATTTTGTCCGAATTTCTACTTTATGCAATTCATCTTGCTCTATAAAGCTTTCTTTTGTACGTATAGCTTTGGTATCTTTATATGCTGTCTCATATGCTCTCGCTGTGTCAAGTGTTGTCTCCAACGTTAGATTTTTTATGGTTAATAATTTTTGTTGCACATTTTCATTATTTAATCCACAAACGAACCTGTCCCTTAAATAATCATTCAAGTTTTCACCAAACTCACAGTGTTCAGATAGTCTACGTAATTCAGTAATATACCCGCTTACAGATTCTTCATCTTTTCTATCTCTTTTATAAAATTGAAAACGCTGTGCAATGGAGTTTGGTATCGGTTTCAAATGGTCCTTCATTAGTTTAACTATTTGAGTAAAACTCTTATTCTTTGTGTCATTTTCACATAAACTTCGGATAAGTTTATAAGCAGGTCCTCCTATGGTTGATAAAAATACAGCTTTTTGTTTTTCAGCATCTTCTATGTCATTAGCCAGTAGAAAATTGTCAAATCTTTCAATATATTCTACAAAATCGTCATTTTCTAAATCCAAACAAGATATATTCGATAAATGCATCATTTTTTTATCTTCGTCGCCAATTGTTATAACCTAATAGTAACAATAACACCACTGAATATAATAACAACTCCTAGTAATAACTCAATATGTAATTTATTAATAACACCACACTACAAGTAAAGTTCTTGCTTCGTGTCTCTCAATATAATGTCCCGACCAAAAATGGAAACTCACTTGCACGTTTCTTTGTTCAACATAACCGTGAACCGGAATTACGCATTTACATCAAAACCCTAAAATCTTTGCCCTCTCCTACCCTAAGCGTGATGGCAATTAGTTGAATTATTATTTTTTTAGTTTGCAATCCCCTCAAATTGAGGGTGAGGGGGGGGGGAGGGGTTATTCTTTACATGGTCATAAAAACTGAACACTGAATAATTTAAAAATAAAATTTGAAATTTATTCTCAAAAAAGAATTTCATATTCAGTCCAAAATATTTTATTAATTTTACAAGAATTTCATATTCAGTCCTAAATTTTTTTTGTTTTTACATGCATATTGATATGGAAATTATATTTTTATTTTTGGGGCTAATGTGTGATGAAGTTTACCCGCCATTTTCAAGTAGCCTACTATTTTTTTTCTTCTTTATTAGAAATCACTTATGATTGTCTATAATTTCTACTGGTGAAATTCAATACATTTGGTATTAAATTTCACCAGTAGAATTTTTCATTTTTTTTTACATACCTTTAGCGAATCATGATTGACATTTTGCAAGCTTTAGCAAATCTACAAAGACTTTTACCATTTTAAATGCCATTTACATGTAATTTTATCACCAAATTTATTGATTGTTATCTATTATATCTATGTAAGAATGCAATTTCCTAATATTTTGTATGCGTTTTTATTCTTTAAGTGTACATTTTAGTTTCTTAAAAAAAGAAGAAAAGAGGAAGGATAGTTAAAAAAATGTATCCAAAATTGCTGAACGTGCTGTAAAACTAATAGATGAACTTTATGCAAAATCAAGAAAAATTAAATTTTTGAATCTAAAGTTCATAGGAAAAAATAATATAAAAATATTTCTTGTATATTTTGTACAGATTACTAACTGTTCTGTTTCTTATTTGTTAATTAAAGTTGGAAAGTTATTACCATAAAAATATAAATATATATACATATATATATATATATATATATATATATATATATATATATATATATATATATATATATATATATATATATATATATATATATATATATATATATATATATATATATATATATATATATATATATATATATATATACATATATATATATATATATATATATATATATATATATATATATATATATAAATAAATATATATATATATATATATATATATATATATATATATATATATATATATATATATATATATATATATATATGTATATTTATATATATATATATATATATATATATATATATATATATATATATATATATATATATATATATATATATATGTATATATATATATATATATATGTATATATATATATATATATATATATATATATATATATATATATATATATATATGTATATATATATATATATATATATATATATATATATATATATATATATATATATATATATATATATATATATATATATATATATATATATATATATATAGAGAGAGAGAGAGAGAGAGAGAGAGATATACAACTTTAAAGTTAATGAGTTTATTTATAGGTTCTTTATTTATGGATTTTGAAATGGATCTTTCAGCATGTGAGATATTTAAACATATTGGTGTTTTGGTTGTTGAGGGTAGACTTCCAGAAAATAAGTGTGGAAGAAAAGCAGGAGTTCACTCATGGCCATTATCCAGAAATTCTTTTAAGGAATGTTGTACTAACGATTTATCTAAGCAAGCCAATCAAGTATTTATTCTCTTTTAATTATTTTTTTTATGAATAAAATTTTTTTTAAACTTTGCATTATGTAAATAGTATATTCAAATCATTATTATCATATATTTTTAAAGCTTTGCAGTTTAGTGGAAAAAACAAGAGACAAAATTGATTTAGCTTTTAATAAGAAGCAAATCGTTAACATAGATGTTGTATGCAGTCAAGATGAGACATTTATTGAACGATTATCTATAGCAAATTCTAAATCTTTAAATGATTATTGTTTATTGGAGCAGTGGAAAATAGAGATTATGAGAAAGAGGTTTTTATGTTTTTTAAATTTTGGTTTATTTTTATTATTTTTATTATTATTGTTCTATTATTGTTATTATTATCATTATTATTATTATTATTATTATTACTATTATTATTATTATTATTATTATTATTATTATTATTATTATTATTATTATTATTTCAAGCTTTATGGTTAGAAATTTTGCCAGTAGAAACAATTTTAAAGTTTATCTTAAATATATATATTATTATATATTTATTAAATATTATTTATTATTTTGTCAAACTATTACAGTCTAAGCAGTTACAGCCCCTAAATATGATTTAATTTGTAATGTGAGAGTAACAAGTTTATATTCATTGTAAAATTTTAAATTTCACAGAATAATCCTTCAGTGCTCAAAAATAATGACCATTTAAATTTTGAATATCTAGTAACAGCCTAAACAGTTAACTCTATTATTTAAGAGAAATGAGCAAAGTGATTAGAAACATTTTTCATCGTTTTTTTAATCAAAAAATCTTATCATCTTAACCCATAAATTTTAAGTTTTTGCAAAGTATTCGCAAAAAGTAGCCCAATATCAAAGCGATAAATATGTGAAAAGGTAAAGTCGTAAAGATTGAGAAAGTAATCTTTATAAAGAGGTTGTTTTTAATGATTTTAGTACTTTAAAAATTTATTATAGTTTATTTATTTATGCTCGTTGAGATTTAATGTCATGTTGAATCTATTATGAGCTCATTCTAATTACAGTTTCAAAAAATTCATAGAGATCAGAGTTTCATAGTAGTCAAATTGTAACCTAAAGTTAGCATAATAGGTTTATGGTTGAAAAGAAAAGTTTGTGGTGTATCGCCATATTGCACCAATCTAGATTTAAAGTCAAAGCTGTTAGTACTAATAATCATTCACATACTAGAGATGAATAACTATTTATTTAACTTAGTTTATTATGGTGTATTTGAAACATAATTTATTATTCAATATAATCCATTTATAAAAAATATAAGAAATCTATTATAAAAAAAAATGTTTTTTCATTCTTTTTCATTTGATTTGTTCAGAGACAAAATTGAAGCTTTAATTACAACACTACAAGCAAATTCATCTTTTATTGATGATTTGCCTAAAGAAAGCTACACATTTGTTCCTAATTCTAAGTTACAAAGTGATTCTGAGTTAAATTTTAGTAAATGTAGTCAAATGAGCATTGGTAGATTTTTAGTGAGTCTTTTAGAAGTATTTAATAGTGAAAAGGTTCTGGCATAAAGAAGTCCGCTAAACGAGAATATTATTTTCTGGGAAGAAAATATTTATTAGACATTAGTTCATTCTAATTTTGAATTTATGTAAGATATTATGAAATTATATTAGATATTATAAAATTATGCAAGATATTATGATATTATGCAAGATATTATGAAATTATGCAAGATATTATGAAATTATGCAAGATATTATGAAATTATGTAAGATATTTTGAAATTATGCAAGATATTACTCTGTTGTCTACAGAGATATTAGAGTGTCAACTTTATGAAGATATATTGCTAAAATTTAAAAAACATTAGCAAATTAAACTTGTGATCAAAAAATGTTTTTTACAGACCAAGTTATGAATACTTGATAGTATTATTGTGAGGAGGATTTATATGTCTGAGTCAACCTTCATGTCTAAGTCAATCTCTATTTGTCATCATTTTAGTATTCTAGATTTTTCCTATTCTATTTATATGTTCTTTTTCAATTAAATGTTTTATTTATTATAGAAGAAAAAAGATTTATTATAGGAGTGTTGACTTTACTAGTGACAGTCACCAAGAGTGGGGAATCAAATACAGCGCTGGAAATAATTAAAGCCTGCCTATTAATAATCAACTGTGATTATTAATACTGATTAACTCTGATAGTTAAATGAAAAATACTGAAAAATCAAATTTTTGTAATTTTTAATGAAATTTTGTAACCGTAACACTTTATGCATTATGCTTTTTGAGTTTGTGCAATATTGCCTAATAATCTACAAAAAACACCGGTTTTAAAATAAAAAAACACTGGTTTGTAATAAAAAAACACCGGTTTTAAAATAAAAAAACACCGGTTTGAAATAAAAAAACAATTGTTTAAAATAAAAAAACACCAGTTTAAAACAAAATATATATTTAAGAATAACCTTTTAGTAAAATATAAAATTTTATATTTTGCTTTTAACTCTCAATAAATATTTTCACTTCTCTGTACAACCGTTTTAGCATATTATTTTGAATTTTTTTTATTTTTAATTTATTTGAATTTTCATGCTATATTTTTCTATACAATGTTCTTATATCCAAAGATATTGTTGGCTTAGCATAGGAACAGCCACAAATAGTCATTAAGACTTATCCAAAGTAGTGTCCGTTATTGAGCAACATTTTTGCGTACCGAAGTACTACTCAAGCACTGAGTTGGCGGTGGCAGGATTTGAACTTGTATCTTACAACTGTCTAGGTTTAAACTTTTTTTTCGATGTTCTAACCAACTGAGCTATCCAGACACTTTTTTTGCCCAAAACAAATCAGTTTTTAGCAACCCACTAAAAAAAAGTTAAAATTTACTTTTTTGTTAAAAAAATTAAATCTTTACTTTTAACTAAAACACCCTTTCTTTCTAAAAACTTAATTTTTTCCCTAGTGAGTCTTTTCTTTACAAATGAAAATTGCAATTAAAAAGAGCTAACACAGGGAAATATCCTTTTTGTTAAAAAAACTTCATTTATTTTGGGTAATTCAAAATGATATGAAAAGATAATAATTTTTCTTAGAAAAAGTGTAAAAAGTTTTAATTTCTTTTATGAGTGATTCAAATACTTTTATTAAATGAAATAGTTGGTCTGTTGTATTTTGTCTACCTCTATTTTATGGTTATAATTTATATACTATAAATATAGGAAGATCTAAATTATTGCAATAACAATTGGCTGAAAAAAATTGGGTTTTATCTGAATTAAAGTTCACCAGCCACTGTAAACCCCCCATGCTATAGCAGAAGTGAAATCCTTTTCAAGCTCAAATGTTCCCTACAAGCAATCAAAGAATGTTGGCTTTTTATCATGACAAGAATAAATGGTAGTATCATCAGCCAACAATGCCACCTTAGATGTAAGAATATCTGAAAAATCGTGAGAATATCTGGAAGATAAAAAAAGTATAGAGGAGTATCTAGTAGATAAAAAAAGTATAGGGCCAAGGGTAGAACCTTGAAGAACCCCTGAAGTTACAGGATATGAAGAAGAGTCGTGTCCAGCGAGAACTACAATTTAAATTTAAATTTAATTTACACTACAATTTAAAAGGAAGGATTCAATAATCTTAAAAATGCTACCAGATATACTGTAAGAAGAAAGCTTATGGAGAAGACTAGCATGCCAAACTTTATCAAAAACTTTAAAAATATTAAGTACGATAGCCTTAAAGGGATCCCAAACTCCCAACACATGTTGTGTTCATATTAAAGATAATGTTAAAAAAAAAGGTTTGAACCAAATTTTTTTGATTAAAAATAAATAATGAATGCATACCGTGAAAAACAAATGTTGTTGTTTTTGCCGAAGCTCGTCTTTATTTTTTTCAACTAATCGGAGTCTTCAAATTATGCGTCGCAATCTACAGACTTTGGCAATTCCTTTGAAGCGCGTTTAATTCATAAAAGTTTTAGTATTTGACGTCACGGTAGACTTTTAACAAAAGAAAAGTGTAATTAAACTAAACTGCGTTTTTCTACTGTAGTATTTTTTTAACATACAGCAAAACAAATTTATTTGTATTATTTTTCCAAGCATTGCAAAAAAAATTTTGTAAAAAGTAAAAACAATAAATTATTTTTATTTTACAGGAGCAACTTATTTTTTACAGATATCTTAATAATTTTTAGATTTATATATCTTACTTATATTTTTTTAATTATTTTAATTAAAACAAATATTAAAGCTTTACTTACCAATCTCATGATTTTCATATGAGTATTTTACTTTATATAGAACGTTTTATATACGGTCTCTTGTTTTTGCGCAAGAGAGCGCAGTATTATATATTCTGATTCTTAATTATTTTTATTTAAACAAAGGGAACTATTTTCTAACTTCTCTGGTTATTTTTACGCTATGACAATTTTTTGTTTTCCCGTCGAAAAAAAGTATTTATTAACAATTACTTTCATAAACTGACAGTATTAATTAGAGATATTTAATGAATTGTTAACTTTTTTTATTATAAAATTTTTTTGATCACGCTGATTTAATTTAAATTGCTAAATTTGCTGAATTGGATACGGATAAAAAGGAAATACCATTTTATTTTACATTTGATTTTTGATAATGAAATTTTTAAAGTGTCAACAACTCTATACCAATTAGAACCTGTTAAGATTATGAAAAAAAAGTGCAAGAATACACTAAACAATACAGTTGACAGTAGTATCAGATATGAAACGGTAGACTTTTAATAAATTAAACTCTAGAAATATTTTTATTTATTTTTAGTCGAAGTTTTTTTGATTATTTGTTTAGTTTTTTTTCTTTTTTTTTCTACTTTTAATATTTAAAAAGATATTAAAACCTTAAATATTTTATGCTGGTTCGTTGCTATAAATTGTTATTGCGTCATATATTTAATGTTTATAAATTATGAATATTTATTATCTCAAAAATTGTTTTACATTAATTACCCGTATAAAATTAGTAACAGCTTTTTTATTTGGTTAGACGATATTTCGTTTCAATTTGCTTTGCATGAAGTTCGGAAAGTCAAACGAAAAAAATTAGTTTGAATAATCACGTAAATCAATATATATTTAAAACAAATTATTTTAATGACGGGGGTTCTAAAGTTTTTTATAACAAATGTAGGTAAAAAAATAAATAGCTAAATAAAAAGTTCAGTATTAAACACAATTTCTTTATTCTATTGCAACTGTAAATATTGAATTATTAACTTGAACTAAATTTACTTATTATTTAGAACGACTAAGCAATAAAAATAAAATGCCCCTAAAATTATGCGAGATTGTGTTGTTTATTTGATAATTGTTGTTAGCAATGTTGTTTAGGTTGATTATTTTCATAAATATCAAAATAGTTCCAGATTAATTTGTTCGTTGCTTTGCTCATTGTTGATTTATTTCTAATTTAATTTTATCTCAAACTATAATTATATGTTAAAAAAGAAAAGTTTTTATTTCATCGGGCGCTCTTTTTATAAAAGAGTAGAACAAAAGAGAAAGAAAAGTTTCGCGCAATTAAACTTTGAATGAGTAAGAGTTGTATAGAATATATATATTTTTTTGCTTCACTCATTCTTTTTTTAGATGAGAGAAATAAAAGTTTAATAGTAAATTTTCTTTGAATAAGTGAGAATTGGAAGAGAAAATTGCTTGAAAATTTGTATTTGTTAATTGTGTTTTTAAAAATTTTTAATTTTTCATGTTAAGAGACAAATTCCAATTTTCGACACAAATTTGGAAATACCAAATATAATATGTTTTTTAATTCGCGTTAGGACATTTTAACAATTTAAATTACCATCTATCTTGAATTATTGCCTTTAATTAATGTGTTAATTATTGCGTTATTTAATAATAATTTGTCCGTATTTTTGTTAAATATTAGTTGTATAAAACGGGCGAAAATATACAAGCTTTATGTTTTTTGTTTGATGGTTATAAAATATTGAACAGTAAACTTATAATCAAAATTTCTAATGCCGACTTGCGTTGCAATTAATTGTACTTTTAATGCAAAATCAGGATCTCACAAATCCTTTCACGAATTTTCATATCTGATACTACTGTCAACTGTATTGTTTAGTGTATTCTTGCACTTTTTTTTCATAATCTTAACAGGTTCTAATTGGTATAGAGTTGTTGACACTTTAAAAATTTCATTATCAAAAATCAAATGTAAAATAAAATGGTATTTCCTTTTTATCCGTATCCAATTCAGCAAATTTAGCAATTTAAATTAAATCAGCGTGATCAAAAAAATTTTATAATAAAAAAAGTTAACAATTCATTAAATATCTCTAATTAATACTGTCAGTTTATGAAAGTAATTGTTAATAAATACTTTTTTTCGACGGGAAAACAAAAAATTGTCATAGCGTAAAAATAACCAGAGAAGTTAGAAAATAGTTCCCTTTGTTTAAATAAAAATAATTAAGAATCAGAATATATAATACTGCGCTCTCTTGCGCAAAAACAAGAGACCGTATATAAAACGTTCTATATAAAGTAAAATACTCATATGAAAATCATGAGATTGGTAAGTAAAGCTTTAATATTTGTTTTAATTAAAATAATTAAAAAAATATAAGTAAGATATATAAATCTAAAAATTATTAAGATATCTGTAAAAAATAAGTTGCTCCTGTAAAATAAAAATAATTTATTGTTTTTACTTTTTACAAAATTTTTTTTGCAATGTTTGGAAAAATAATACAAATAAATTTGTTTTGCTGTATGTTAAAAAAATACTACAGTAGAAAAACGCAGTTTAGTTTAATTACACTTTTCTTTTGTTAAAAGTCTACCGTGACGTCAAATACTAAAACTTTTATGAATTAAACGCGCTTCAAAGGAATTGCCAAAGTCTGTAGATTGCGACGCATAATTTGAAGACTCCGATTAGTTGAAAAAAATAAAGACGAGCTTCGGCAAAAACAACAACATTTGTTTTTCACGGTATGCATTCATTATTTATTTTTAATCAAAAAAATTTGGTTCAAACCTTTTTTTTTAACATTATCTTTAATATGAACACAACATGTGTTGGGAGTTTGGGATCCCTTTAACCTCCCCACCTCTATCTAATGTATGGTAAAACCTATTGGTATTTTACTGTTAGCAAATTGGCTGTAGAACAAGAAGATCGAAATCCATATTGATGATCAGAAAGTAAGTTATTAGATTTAAGAAAAGAGAATAAGTGTTTGTTAGTTGAAGATTCAAAAACCTTACTTATGATTGAAAAAAGACTAATGGGATGGACCTAGACCTTATTAACCTAGACCTAATTAAATCTAGAGGAAGTTTCCTGCACAAAGGTTGCTTTTATATTCAGATTGGGCATTGAGTCTTGCACTTTTTGATTTGATTTAGGCAACCTGATCTCTGTGAGATGACTATTAGAGTCATTTAATGAATTAACACTAATCTAAACTAGCATTCAAATGCTATTTAGATTAGTGTTATTTATGCTGTTTCTTATGATACTGTAATAAAATATTGCTTAAATAAAAGTTATTACAAAGTATGTTTAATTAAAATTACTAGTAAGAATATTCCTTTGGTAGCCTATATTGAACTACCAATATCCATACATCATATTGAATGAAAACATTTTGAAAGTGGTGATAAAATTTAATTTGGTTGAATATAATTAAAAATATTTGGTGAAGTTTTTTAAAGATCATTTCTTTAAAGGATCATTTTTGATTTGTGTTATCTTTGATGATTTTATATAAATTAAATTTGAAAAAAATGAGAGCTGAAAAGTTTATTCAGCAAAAAGTGTTAAAAAAAAAAATAGAGTTTAAAAATCAAAGTATTCAAAATATATAAAAATTTTATATTAATGTGTAATAGAGTTTTTGGATTTGTGTTTTAGTTTATTTTTAAAATTTTTTAATTTTGATTTTATTTTTTAATGCTGAAGCACTCAAACTATTATACATTTTGATAAAAGCCCCTCATTTTAGTATGTTAATTTTGAAAGAAAAACCTGATCAGTTTTTTTTAACAGAATTAACAGAACTTTGCTGGCAAATCATTCAGAATATATTATAGAAACCTAATATATTATAGAAAAATAACTCTTATTCTAAAGTATCTATCCTACTTTTGAAATAAGTTTAGGACATAAGTGAAAAGAGAAGTATAAAAAAAAGTAATTAAATAGTTGTTTATATACATAATAGGTACAGTCCTAATTTATATTCAAATGAAAAACAGTATTTGGTAGTCAATGGCTACTAAATACTGCCATATTTGATTAACATGCTCAAACAACCTTAATCTTCTATGGTTCACTTTTTCAAATTTCTCACTATTTCTAATCCCTATTTAAGTTTATTTTTCTACTAACTTTATAGTCCAAATGCAAATCCATCTGATCATTATCTTTGTTCTTTCTATGTATTGGATATCATCAACATTCATTGTTCTATATGCTTCACTGCCATACACCATAATGCTCTGGACACATGTGGCGTAAAATTTATGTAAATTAGTAACCAGGGACTCAAAATATATACTATTGCATTTTCAAACAAAATAGTAAACCTTCAAAAGTAATTTTGACTTAAGAAGATTTCTGCTAGTTTTGTAAGAACTGCTAGTTCTCTTCCTAAGTTAAAATTCAAGATTCACATTGTATGCTTTAGATGCTGAAATATCACACAGCTAATTTATTAGAGTCCTTAAAAATTCACATTTTTTTGCGCGTCTCTTTTTTTTGTTTTCTCAATACTTTTCCACTCACATAACTTATTTACCCTGAAATCTCTTTGAGCTTAATAAAAACGTGTTAAAAATATAATAGGTTAAAGATGATCTTTTTCCTTTGGCATTGTCAATATTTTGGATGTGCTATATATCAATATGAATAAATTTATTGATTATATTCAATAAATTCATTTTATGATGTTTTCTTGTGTGTACAGTTTTCCCAACACTAGGCCTTACCATTTTTGTATGAAAACACAAGTAATACTGTGCTGCTGCTTTGTGATTTAAGCTTTCAGGAAACTAGTTGGATAAATTAAGGTTGTTACTGCCAGGGACATGTTTATGAAACTCAGAACTTTTTGTTTACTAAGTGAACACTTTATCAAAATGTCACTACTGCATTGAGTTTATTAGCGTTATTAAGGAGGAAAGATTTAGATTTATTTAAAATACATTTTTCCCACTTTTTTTTATTCTATTTTATTTTTTAGTAGTAGATATATAGTAGATTTTATTATTATTTTTTTTATTTATATATGCATACATAAATGTATGCATGTATATATATATATATATATATATATATATATATATATATATATATATATATATATACATATATATATATATATATATATATATATATATATATATATATATATATATATATATATATATATATATATATATATATGTATATATTTATATGTTTATATATATGTATATACATATATATATGTATATATATATACACTTACTAAAAGCATGTTTTGATAAGCATTTGCTCACTATTTCTGCTTACCTTAAGCCAAGCTTGGTCGGGAAGCGGGAGCGATCGCTTTCGATTGCTGACCACGTAAACAATATTTAGTTAGGAAAAGCTGGCCAGTTTTTTTAGTCGTTTTGAGAACATTTTAAAAAGCAAAAAAAAAAAAGCGCTAAAGATTAATTGGACTGATGAAAAACAATTACAAAAAAAAAAAAAAAAATTAAGCAAATAAAATATCTTTTAACGCGAAAAAAATTAAAGCTACGTTTAGAACAAATAATTTTTTAAATAAAATTAAGCGACGTTTTTTATATAAAGTAACATCTTACGATCGTTTAAAAAAGAAACAAATATTCTTTATTTAACAAAGTTTGCAAGTTTTAGTTTTATTAAAGCTAAATTATTTTATAAATAAAACAATTAATTTTTTAAATACCTATTTTATGTTTCACATAGTTTGAAAAGTTTAACATATTTGAAGCAATTCTTCTTAGTAAGATAAACAAATAAAATAATTAAATCATTGAATTACTATAGAAATTAAATTAACAAGATAGAAATCAACTAAAAAATTCTTTATGACGAAGAAGCGAAGCTGCTTCACAATATCGCTGATGATGTTTTGTGAGTGGGCTTTTTAATTTTAATTAGTATTTAAAGCAGAAAAAAGTATAATGAGTTTTAAGAATGGCAACTCAAGCAAAAATAATAAGAGTTAGTAAACCAATATCTAGAAACTTTTCTTTATATCTAATTATTTGCCTTATATTTTTGTGTTCTGTCGTGACCTCAGGCGCGGTGCTTGTTCATCCGCGAGTTACTTTGTATGCGTTGTTGTGTTTATTTACCAGAAACTTCTTATATGTTTGTTACATAACTAGTTTTATTAACTTTAACGGTTATAACTTCATTGAAAATGCAATTATTTTTGTATATCTTTGTTTAAATCATAAAAATTGCTTTAAAAGATATATTACGATAAAAAACAGATACACAAAATTACATTTACATAAAGAATCCATACTTTTTAAATACAAAATAAGAATATACTAATAAAAACTATAATTTATAATAAACTTTTAAAATTTTGACAATTTAATAAATATATATTTAAAAAAATTTATTTTTGTAAACAAATAATATATATTCTTAAAACAATTGATGCTAGAAATCTCAAAACGTAACAAAACGTAAATTATACAATTACGAACAGAATACTCTAGAACTTTATTTCGCTCAGTCAGCTTATTTTTTGAACCAATAGAATTAGTTTGTTCGTTAATTTGGCAGGTTTTTAGTGTTTGCGAATATTTTTTTTATTCTTTCGCACCAGATGTTTTGAGAATATTCAAGTTTTTTACGTTTTCATGTATGTCCGTATAAAAAAAATTTTTTGTTTTATAAAATATAAAATATAAACTTAAATGTTCTCAAAATGACTAAAAAGCCTGGCCAGTTTATCGCAACTAAATATAATTTCCGTGGTCAGTATTCAAGAGCTTCCCAACCAAGCCTGTTAAGCTATACCGTTTTTTTCGAGAAAGAAGAAGAAAAAACAAAGAATGATGAATGAAACGATTGCTTCTCCATCCCAAACCCTCAGTAGATGTAGCAGCACTCCACTGCGAATCAGGCTATTTGACAGTCGATGTATGTACTGAAGCCCCCAGCAGCAGGCTGTTTCAGTATGACGTCAGATTTCTTACCTTAGTACGCAATACTATTTGTATATATATGTATATATATATATCAATACTGGCGGTGAGGCTAGGGCGGTTGCTTTTGACATATCTAAAGCTTTTGACAAAGTTTGGCATGCTGGTCTTCTCCATAAGCTTGCTTCATATGGTGTTTCTGGGAAAGTTTTTGAGATTATCAAATCATTTCTTTCTAACCGGTTTATTAAAGTCATCCTTGATGGCCAACACTCTTCTTTATTTCCAGTAACTTCTGGGGTTCCCCAAGGTTCCATCCTGGACCCTGTTTTGTTTCTTATCTACATAAACGATCTTCCTGACAACCTTTCATCTAAAGTAGCTCTTTTTTGCTGATGACTCAACTTTATACTCCTGTCTTGACAAAAAGTCTTCTCTTTTCGATCGCCTAGAACAAGCAGCTGATCTTGAATCTGATCTCACTTCAGTAATAGATTGGGGTTCACAGTGGCTTGTGAATTTCAACTCTAAAAAAACCCAATTGCTTACTGCAAACAACTACCGTAATATGGTCAACATTCCTATATTAATGAATGGCAATCCTCTTACTGAGTCGTCCTCTTTACGTCTTCTTGGATTATCGCTTACTACTGACCTTTCACGGAAACCATATATACAATCGATTGCTAAATTAGCTTCTGCTAAGGTTGCTTCTCTTTATCGTGCTCTCCATTTTCTTACTTCTGATTCCATTCTCTACCTCTACAAATCTCTTATTCGTCCCTGTATGGAATACTGTTGTCGTATTTGGGCTGGTTCTTCTAACAATTCACTTTCTCTTCTTGACAAGGTCCAAAAACGCATTGTAAATGTTATTGGACCTGGACTATCTGCTAAGCTTGAACCTCTTTCCCATCGTCGTAAAGTTGCATCTCTTTCTCTTTTTTACAAATACTATCATGGTCACTGCTCAAAGGAGTTATCATCTCTAGTTCCATCAACTAAAATTCATTCTTGTTTTACTCGTCATTCAGCTAAGTCTCATTCGTTTACTGTATCTGTCCCTGCATGTTCTAAAAACTTTTATTCATCTAGTTTTCTTCCCCGCACTTCAATCCTTTGGAACTCTCTCCCATCTTCATGTTTTCCTGACTCATACAACCTTCAACTTTTCAAGTCTTCTGTCAACCGTTTCCTTGCTCTATAACTCTGTTCTTTTTTTTCCTAGTAACTCCCAACTTGATAGTGGTTGCTTGCAGCCTTGTTGGGAGTGAATGCAAATCAAAAAATATATATATATATATATATATATTTATATATATATATATATATATATACATACATATTTATATATACATATATATATATATATATATATATATATATACATGTATATATATAAAATATGTGTGTGCGTGTTTGTGTGTGTGTATATGTATATTAGGGTGTCTTAAAAATATATCATACAAATGTATGCATTTTAACATGCAGAATATTGCATTTGGCATCATTTTGTCCATAAATACCAGCAATAAAAAAATTGTATCTAGCTGAAGCAAAAGGTGTTTATGTGAGTTTGCTTTTATTTTAATAATAGTAAGTTTATTTTAATAATAGTAAATTTTGACTTAAAATTGACTTTATTCATATTATTTAGATAATAATTGTTACTAAAACAAACCAAAAATTAATGGTACGTGTCAAGCAAATAAATTTGCTTGTCGTGAAATCTTTAAGTAAATTTCTTTAAAAAAGAAATCATCGATTTTAGAACTATTGTAAAAAGGTTATGTCTAATGCCATGAAATCTCGTATTTCATCACAACAATTACTTCTGGAGAATCTTTAAAAGTATCAATAATAAGGAAAAGTCTGTAATTCCACCTCTTTTGTATGGTTTAGACTTTGTCACCTCACCTAAAGACAAAGCTGAATTGTTTGCTAAGAACTTTTCATTAATATTATCTCTTGATTCCACTAGTTGCGTTCTACCTGATATAGCGGTCAAACAGGTTGATCCATTTCTTGACATTTGTATCACTCCAGCTTCTGTATCTAAAGTGATTTCCTGCTTAAACACTTCTACAGCTTGTGGCCCGGACAACATACCTGTTATAGTCTTGCATAAGTGTTCTCCAGAGCTGTCGTCTATCCTTTCAAAACTATTCAACAAGTGATTATCAGATTCTTGTTTTCCAGCTTGCTGGAAAGCAGCATCTGTTATCCTTATTTTCAAAAGTTCTGGAGAGTGATCTGATTTGTCTAACTACCATCCCATTAGTCTTCTTCCTATCATAAGCAAGGTTTTTGAGTCTTCATTTAACAAACAATTAATCTCTCATCTTGAATCTAATAACTTACTTTCTGATCATCAATATGGATTTCTATCTTCTTGTTCTACAGCTGATTTGCTAACAGTAATAACTGATAGCAAAGTTGGAATACTGTTGCCATATCTAGGGCGGATATTCTAATGATACCCTTTCTCTTTTAGACAAGGTGCAAAAATGCATTGTAAATATAGTTAGACCTGCTCTTGCAGCCAACCTTCAATCATTATCACATCGTCGTAATGTTGCTTCTCTTTCTCTTTTCTACAAATACTATAATAGGCACTGCTCTAAAGAGCTAGAGTTTCTTGTGCTATCTACTAAAATTTGTTCTTATGTTACTTGTCATTCAATTGTCTCATCCTTTTTCTGTTACTGTTCCTAAGTGCTTTAAAAATTTTTATTGGTCTAGTTTTTTTCCTCGAACATCAGTACTTTGGAATTCACTTCTTTTAACTTGCTTTCCTGATTCATATAATTTGCAATCTTTTAAGTCGTCTGCCAATCGTTATCTTGCACTACAATCTTCATCTTTTCTCATCCAGTAACTTCCAACACTAATTAGTAGTTGCTTGCAGCCTTGTTAGAAGCTAAGATCTTTAAAAAAAAAATGTAGCGATGCACTGTCATTTACAACTGCAATTTGTAAAAGCCTGTTCATTGATAAAGTTTTCTAATTTTGATGTAGGAATAATTTTAACCCGAGTTTCAGGCTTCTTTTAACCAGACCCCTTAATTCCGGGATTTCATAAGTAAGCAATGTTAAGATGTTGGTCTTATCTGTAGTTTTCAGTTCCTTATCAACAAAAGCAACAAATTACTTTTTGCGGAGACAGACACTAATTATGATGTATGAGGGTCTGATAAAGACCCCTTCCTATGGCTGAAGTTCTTTAAAATCATCCACTGTTTGTAGTTTAAAAGTAGTATTATATGCCATTAATTCCTTTGAGGGTGCTTGAGAAATATTATGGCTTTACAGAAAGAAAATCCCTGAAAAAATAGAATCTAGTTAGTCGCAGTCTTCAGATAGTTTAATGTGTTTTTTCTTGGAATTAGCAGGGTTGTACATTTGAGTCATCTGAATAACCAGTAAATAGATACAGTTAGCCATAAATCTTGCTTCATGATAAGCTCCAGGCTGTTTTATTGAAAATTTTGATAACTTAGCTCCTAGAAAATGGTGAGCACTTTTTTGAAAGAAAGCAGTGCTCTTTTCTCTATTCATAAAACAAACATATGTTAAACATATTGGTTTAATAAAAAGAATGTAGTTAAAAGAAATTTTTGGTCCAACATAAAGTGGTCTTAGCTTCTTGATGAGACCACTTTAAGTTGGACCAAAAATTTCTTTCATCACATAAACTGCGTGTCTTTCATAGATGTGGTGTCTGCACATTAACCAGAAAACCGTCTATCAACAACATATTAAATCTTAATGCTTATCGCACCTTTACTTTTGCCAGTCTTACTGGATGTTGTGTTAGAACTTAATCCAATAATCTGATCAGATATCTCATAGTATTCAAGCATTGTTTGATTTGTAATGGCTTGATCACTTTCCTTAGAGTTTTCAATTTTTAAGATGCTAAGAAGGAAGTCTAGTGGACCAGACTCTGGTGAAGATGCACTAATGGCAATTCTATCCTCAATTTTAAATATTCCTCTTTTTCAATTGTATCTCTTTAAAATCTTGGTATCAAAATGTACCATAATTTTTAAACCTCTTATTTTCTTTATGTTTTCCAATCTAATTATCTGTGCCTCAGACTCCACAACATGTGTTTAGAGTTGATCTTAATATCAACATACTATCAATGTTAACTACACCAGCCTTGGAACGAAAAGACAAAAAGCACACACCTAGCCTGAATTCAATCCCAAATCTGTTCATAATTGGAATCCAATTTGTTAAGAATGTCTTCCATACTTAACTGAAGGCAAACTCTGAAATCTTTTCTGATATTTCTGGACTTCAGCTGGAGGTAAATATATTTCATTGCATTTAGTCTTATTTTCACTACCTGTGCTTGAAAGGTTTTCTCTTTTTTCTTATTTTTATGTTATGCCTTTGGATTTTCTCAAGTTTTTTAATTAGTTTTACTCGTGCTCTGTGAGCATTTTCAAAAAATTTATTGCCCATATCTCCTTACAAACAATGTCTCATAAATTTTATGTCTTGCCTCTTAGCCTCATCATCCTTATTTTTATTACTTTTTATCAAACCAAATATGTTTGTTTTATGAATAGAGAAAAGAGCACTGCTTTCTTTCAAAAAAGTGCTCACCTTCTTTTTGTAGCTATCAAAATTTATTTATTGAAATAAAAGTAAATTAAATAACCTTCTCCTTGAGCTAAATTTAATGTATGTATGTATGTATGTATGTATGTATGTATGTATGTATGTATGTATGTATGTATGTATGTATGTATGTATGTATGTATGTATGTATGTATGTATGTATGTATGTGTGTATGTATGTATGTACGTGTGTATGTATGTATGTATGTATGTATGTATTGATGTATGTATTGATGTACGCATATGTATTTAATTGTTAATTTATATTTTATATATTTTATATATAATTTATAAAGTATTTTTAATTCTAATTTTTTTATAAATGACTTTTTTAGTGAGGAAAGTTACAGGAACACATATTCAAGTACAGAAATGGTATTTCAAGCTATTCGGTCTTTTCTCCATTTTTCACAACTTAGTGCTTGGTGGAGTAAAACAAATGGCGTAAATCCTCGTAGCATAATATTTAAGTATGTTTAAATATATTAAGATGTATATAGTTTCATATATATATATATATATATATATATATATATATATATATATATATATATATATATATATATATATATATATATATATATATATATATATATATATATATATATATATATATATATATATATATATAAATATAGTGCTTTCTAAAAGAATAAGCACATTAATTTGCTTAAAGCTTATTTAAGGTATAATAAAATAAAAACTAAAGAAGATATGGATCTAATTTTTTATTTAAAGTAAAACACAAAACAGTAAAAATAGATTCAAATCTGGTGATCAAGTTTGCCAGAGCAATAAATTCACTTTGCTTTCTTGCCCCAAATACCAACATTTTTACCTTGGTAATGCAAAGTAATCTCTATATTTTTAAGATTTTAACAAGAACTCAAAGTTAAATTCATCACTGAAAATTACTTACTTCCGCTTTTTCAGCTAATTTACTCCTTAATCCACCTCAATTTTTTGAGCCTTTTTCTGGCTGTCAGCACAGGTTTTTTTAAATTATATTTGAAATTTTAAAATTATATTATCTTAATAAAAAGCATTTTTCTATATCTCAAAATTAGTTAAATTTAGCATTATTTGTCCATAATAAGATAGAAGGGTTGTTCAATAATTAACAAGACAAAATACTATTACTCAACAATGGTTTGTTCAATCAGTACAAAAATTTTGTTACATTTCAACATATTCTCCAGAAACACTTATGCACTTGTCTCATCTCTCTACTAATTTGTAAATGCCCTTGGCATAAAATTCTTTTGGTTGATATTAAAGCCACTTTACACCTGATTTTTAACCTTCAATTATTGCATTGAAAATGTTTCATTGATTGCATCATTGCAATGAAAATTTTTTCCTTATAGACTTTTTTTAAGGGGTCCAAACAGATGAAAGTCTGATGAGGTGAAGTCAGAGCTGTATGGGGGATGTGGAAGAATCTCCTACCCCAGTTTTTGAAGTTTTTCTTTTGTCCGCTATACAGTATATGGACAGGCGCTGTCATGAAGGAAAATTATGCCTTCAGTCAAGAGCATGTGGCATTTTGTTCGAATGGCTGGTCTTACCTTGTTTTCCAGCATGTCACTGTAGTGCTGGCTTATTGTTGTTTGGTCATCAAGGAAATCACAATAAATTGGCCCCTGAAAATCTCAGAATACTGTAAGCATGATTTTACCTGCCAATCGCTGGGTCCTGAATTTTTTTTGAATGGGAGAAGTCCAATGCTCACTCAGGGCTCTGCCTTTTTTTTTTTTAGTTTTGTCAAACATTATAAGTATTTTAAAAATATGTTTTAACTGTTGACTGATTTGAAGCTGGGTTGCTTTTTGAGTGTTCCTGAGTTTTTGGGGCACCCATCTTGCACAGATTTTCCTGTACTGCTGCTTATTGTGAATAATGTTATGGACAGTTCCAATACTTACGTTCACTTTTTCCCTTATCAGTTTCACAGTGGTATGCCTATTATAATGCCTCAACCCATGGTTTGAACCCATGGTTTGAGAGAGAAAGTGGCTGCACAAAAGTTTCTTCAGAAACTTTTGTACAGCTACTTAGAAGCTGTTGTTCCCATTAGTAAATATTCAAACAATTTAAATTTACCCCTTTTCCTACTGCCCATGACTAAAAATCACTGCATATTGTTCTTCCTTGGTGAAATTCTCAAGCAGACTTGCTATTGTTAACTGACTAAATTTATAGTTATGTTTACAAAATATGATTAAACAGCTGTTCAGATGTCATAACAACTATAGTTCCTGAAAGTTTTATGAGGCGTAATTCAAACATTTTTGACTAATAATAATTTTTTCCTGTTAGTTATTGAGCGACCATCATAAACACAATTTAAAGTTTTAAACTAAAATGTATAACAACTTTCATGATGTTAGAAATTAAATTTATGCTGATTTACTTTAATGTATTACTTTTGGGTAAAGCTGCAGTTAGGGAACCTAAAATAATTTAATTGAAAGAATTTAATTGAAAGAAAAAAAACCTTGTTTTTATTTTCTTTTCTCTTCTATCATAGCCATTTATATTAAAGTATAAGTAATAGTAAATAACTTTTTATGCTATTTTTAGAGCATAAAATGTTTTTTTTAACAATTCTATTAAAGATAATATAGAGGCATTTGTTGTTGGGTTTTTTGAATGTAGTTAAAGTTTTTGTCTACTTGTTTTGTTGTTAATAATGGTTTCTCTAGAAAATTTTATTTATTTTGATTACAGTTATTATTAAATGTATAAATTTAAAGCATTGTTAAATTTTAGTTTAAAAATTTCAAATTCAGTTTTTAATTTTACTTTTCTTTTGTGTGCTTCTTGATAATATTATGAATAGCACACTCTCCCTTGATGTGGAAAGTCAAAACACTATTTCTTCTTCTTTTTTTTTATCATTAAAAGTTTATTATTATTTTTTAAATTTTTTTCAAATTTTCTTTAAATCATTTTAAATAAAAATTTTTTAGAATATATAGTTAATTAGAATATAGAATAGAATAGGTTGCAGAAAATTTTTTTAAATCAAGTCCTGACAAATAGGCTTTACTTTTTAATTTATTTTTAACAGCATTTTTTATACCATTAAATAATAAATAAAATAAAACTAAATACAATCTATACTTTAATGTTATTTCATGTTTGTTATGTTTTAAAGGTTTGATGTTCATGTAATTAGATAATGTTAAAAAAATTTTTTTTTTAAATAGAATTTCTTCATGCAGTTCAAAATTGCACTTTGGAAGTGCTCCAACAGTTCATACATTTCCTAAGCTTGATATTTCCAGTTTTGAATATATACAAACAACAGTGCATTCTCTACCTAGAATGGAACTTAGTTACATACTATCCTTAATGAAAAAATCAAAAAATGAATTAATTTCAAATATTAATACAGTTCCTCTTCAAAATTCTTGGTTTGTTGATAGCCTAACTCCAGAACGAATTGTAGGAGACTCCTTTATTGGAAAACGTAAGGACACTAATTTAGATTTATACTTCTCAGAGAATTCAAGAAACATGTTTCATATGGGAATAAAAAATCCAAAACTTGATTCAAACATTGAAAATATGAAAATAAGCAATCCTGAGACAACAACAACAACAAGTAGTGAATCCTATAAAATGGATCTTGATACCTGTAACATGCAAGAAAGGCATAATGTTCTCACTGATTTGATGCAAGACTTTGAATTAGGTAACAATGATCAAGTTATACATTTTAATAAAACTAAACTGAACTCAGAATGTTCTTATGGAAATTTTTTAACAAATAAAATTGATCAACAAACCAAAGGACCAAAATCACGAAGTAAATCTGTTTCTCCTCATTTTACATCAAGATTTCAGGTAAATATGAAATCATTTTTGCAATAGATTTTTATGTTTAAATCTAACATTAAGAAAAAAAAATTATTTTTAGGCATTTTCACAAGACAATTCAAAAACTAAACCTATTTCTGCTCGAAGGTTACTTATGGGTGGTATAACAACTGCAGAGTTTAATGCTAATACTGGTCTGCCTCTATCTTCAAGTCCTGTAAATAGAATAATGATAAATTTTAATTTCTTATACCTAGTTTGTATGAAAAATAAATAGTTTTACCTGTTGTATTGATATAAACATAATTTATTTATATTTAAACAGTTTATTTTTAGGCTCCTATGAAAAGAACAAGGAAATTGAGCATAGGTAATTGTTGTGAAGATTTTTCAACCAGTAACTCTTCAGATGAATATATAGTTTTAAGTAAAAGTGCACCTGCATCAACAAGTCTTCTTGGAAACTTTGAGGTAAATTATTTTAAGTAAAAGAAAACAAGTATTTGCTAATATTTTTTCTTGCATAAAAACATACTTTAAACCAAACCTTTAGTCAATATAGTCTTTGCTTTTTACTATTTTCTGTTGCCAACCTTAATCTTTTAACATGCTGAATTAATTATGTTTTTATTTGTATATATATATATTATATATATATATATATATATATATATATATATATATATATATATATATATATATATATATATATATATATCTGTACCTCAGAGGTCAACTATCGTAACTCACATTTGACAAATTTTACAGGAGAGCCAAATGAAATTATTACACTTCTTTTAAACCTCCAGGTTTCTAACCTTCTGTAATGTCCACACTTACGATATTTTACCACTAAAACAAGACGGTCTCCCTATGACAGTTAAGATAAAAACCTGAAAATCAGCAATTTTCCAGTTACAATAGTTGACCACTGGGGTACAGATATATATTTCATATATATATATATATATATTATATATATATATATATATATATATATATATATATATATATATATATATATATAGGTATATATATTTATATATATATTTATATTTATATATATATATATGTATATATATGTATATATATATATATATATATATATATATATATATATTATGTATATATATATATATATATGTATATATATATATATATACGTATATATATATATAAATATACTATATATATATATATATATATATATATATATATATATATATGTATATATATATATGTATATATATATATATATATATATATATATATATATATATATATATATATATATATATATATATATATATATTATATAAATATATATATATCTATATTATATATATATATATATATATATATATATATATATATATATATATATATATATATATATATATATATATATATTATATATATATATATATATATTATATGTATATATATATATATTATAGAATATATATAATATATATATATAATATATATATATATATATATATATATATATATATTATATATATATATATATATATATATATATATATATATATATATATATATATATATATATATGTTCCGGATTGTTTGAATAGATGGTGGCCTCATAAACAAAGTTGTTGGAAAGGCAATGGTTGTTCATGGGACATTTGGATTTGTCAATGCAGTTGCATTTCTTTTAATTAATTTTTGCCTCGTTATGTAAAATGCTTTTATTGTGAGAGTTGATAATGGATTTAATGTTTGGCATGCAGGAATAACTTATTTTGATTGTGTTTCTATTAAATATTTTACGAAGTCTTTGGTTAACTGGAAGGTGGAGGTCGATGAGGTTTAAAAAACATTAGCCTTTTTTTGTTACAACATTTTTACTGAAAGGAAGATTATACTAAATTATCTTGCAGTTATGATTGCCTTTAGTTGATTTTATACTTGGATGGTATGTAAG